>FIZR01005947.1:0-10889 GCA_900060175.1 Ferrisia virgata
CCCCAACAATCCCAGATTCATTAATTGAAATGAAAAAAATCCTCCTACTAATAAGCAGACTCAACCTGAGCCACAAAATTTAAGTTCTCACCTTCCCAATCTATTCAACACTGGGCGTAAAAATCTTGAAATCATACACGCCCAGTATAATAAAAATTAAAAAAAAAATCTGGCAACTATCAACAGGACTTGAACAACTAACGACTTGAAGTAGTTGATACCTTTTTCAATTACCAGCACATACACATGTATACCTATAGCTATCCACCTCATCTATACACTCGTACAAATATGGAATATGTGACTGACGACCCACCACTCTGCTCGCTTGTTGAAGAATATGTCTTAGTAGCTACCAGCTGGCAACTATTCATATGTGACTAACGACTTGCTAGGCGCGGGGTCATTTTTGTAGGAATCGAGTTTAAATAGTTTCATTCAACAAAATTAACCAGTATTTTTTGGTTCTCACCTATATTTTGGATAAGGGAGCTGTTTTACAGTCAAAAATCGTCCAAAATGCATAAAAATTGCACTTAATGTGCAATAGAATGCCGGCACAATGGAAAAAAAATACATATTCAATATCGAAGGAAGTACCTCAATCCAAATCTGTCGAGTTTTTAGCTTCGGACCATGTCACCCAAATCATTTTTTTAGGGTTCCACCCCCTATTGTGCAGGGTTGAAATTTTGAAATTGCACTTTTTCGAATAAGGCGGATGGTAGTTACATTTTGGCAGCTAAATTTTTTGGTCCTGAAAAAAGATCGCTGGATGAACACTTTTTCGTGTTTAGATCGTAGACTAATAAGTCTGAAGAGTTCACCTAATCTCTAGTATAATGATGGCGAGGTTAATGCGGAACACTCGGTAAAACTTCTTTCTGTTTCAATTCTAAACCGACACGTCTTCATCATATTAGCGTGAAATTATTCCAATATACCGAAAGAGAAATGAAAAAAATAAAAAATTTTGAATAAAAATGTACGTATAATCTTTTCGAATTAGGAACATGATACGATTCCGGAGAGTGGAGAGAGAAAAAGAGACAAGCAAAAGTTCAGTAAGTACTTGAAAATCTGCCGTCTACGGTCTAACAGTAACAAATTTCTCTGCCTCGCATTACTTTTCATTTCCATATCGGATTTGTCGAGCAAAGAAAAAAAAAAGAACCCACCCGACCTCTTCGTCATGCAAAAGACCTGAAGTGGGCGCGATTATGCAAGAAAATGAATACAATACGATGAAGCAGCACTACGAGTACACGAACAGAAGAAAAATCCAGGGCAGGAGCGAAAGAACACTACGAACTTCTCGTTCATCCAAATAACCTGCCCGTTGACTAAATTCTCACTCATACTATGTAAAATTATATGAAAAAGTCGACTCGACGATCATAAAAAAAAAAAAAAAAAAAAAAAGGTGATAGAACATACAATGGCACAGCTCAGCAAGTGATTCTTCATGGTAATTTATTTAATTTCAACCATATCAGTCTGAATACGAAAATTTTTTCACAATAACGACTTTCTCAAACGAACGCGTTCGAAAGAGCAAACCGAAAAATAAAATAAGGCAAAAACGAAAGAAAACACGTTCTCTCTCTCGCTTTATTCTCTTGATTGCGTAGACGGCGATGAGAAAGAATAGTTGAATTGTTATATGTTTCGTGACCGTAATAACAAGTTAATGAAAAAAAAAAATCTCCGTGATTTGAGCCCACGTTACTTCCTCTCTCCCCTTCGCGTATTTTCTGCCGCGCGCTGCACCTTGTCCGTCATATTTTTTTCGCTCGCTTTCTACGTCTCTTTCAATTTTCGCGTTTTGTGTTTTGTGTTATGATTTTGAAGTTCATTTTGCGGATGTTTAAATGTTTTGAAAAAAATTCCCAGCCTCGATTCTGAAGCTGACATTTTTCTAAGCTCGACGACGATGCGCGTTTTTATGTATAGTTTTTCCAGGGGGTTTCAAAATATATATATATATATATACCTACACTACAAGAGTCACTAAAAAGGTAGGCCTAATCGTGAGTTTAATTAATTTTTTTTCTTTACATTTTTCGTTCTATTCGTCGCAGTTGAAAATAAAATAACTCGAGGCAACGCAGCGAATAATATATACGTCAGGAAGGAATTTACCTTCGAAACTTATCAGTTCGTTTTTTTGGAGAGGGGGGACG
This sequence comes from Ferrisia virgata, assembly GCA_900060175.1. Classification (NCBI taxonomy): domain Eukaryota; kingdom Metazoa; phylum Arthropoda; class Insecta; order Hemiptera; family Pseudococcidae; genus Ferrisia; species Ferrisia virgata. The sequence goes on from FIZR01005947.1 coordinate 2,184, forward strand.
AGGTGTTTTTTTCAATTAAATTATACGAATCTACTTTGAATCGCAATTACACGTAAGTAGAAAATACTAAGACGGAAGCTTACATCTTGAAAAATTACAACCTATCGATGGGGCTAGTTGTTCTTCAATATTTGAGATTCATAGCCATACTCATATTCAGTTAGTGATATGATAAAAACAACTAACTCGGTTTTTCCAACCTCTACCGTAGGTGCTTTCGTACACAAAAATAATATACCTACAATAATGCACGTAAATATATAAACAGACGCATATACGTAATAGAACTGAACCCAGACTGATGAGGGAAAACTACTGGCACAGTCATGGCGCTATAGTTTTATAAAATTTTATTACTACCGAAACAAATATTTCTTATTTAATGTTGTCATACATACGAGTACAATTTTAGACTTTTATTTCGGCTGCTTTTTGAAACCTAAAACGTGAATCTACACGCAAACAAGTATAAAAAATTCAATTTCAAACGTCAGCTCGAAAATACCTTCACACAAACTTATACATACGTGTACAATACGCAGCATTTACAAAACTTCCATTCGTCGCATTCACAATTCAGCTTCTCGTACATCCAGACTAAACATAGACGAAAAAATAAGAAAACCAGGGTTACGATTATGGCGAAAAGTTCAACTGTTACAACAAATTCTCACGTTATGTTAAGTAATATGCGGGTATACAAGGTGTCCCAATTTAATTTCGTACAACCCTAGTGCGAAGAAACCAGCTTGTTTGTTTTGGAATAGTTTACATTTAATAATGTACACAAAGAATCTCGATGCGTTTCTTTTTAAACCCTGATTTTTGTAAAATATTACACATAGCTGAATTGTTCCATTCATGGAGTGAAGAAAAGGAGAATTTTGCGATAATTTTTCTTAATCATTGGTAAGAGTAGAAATATATATGTATATATATATATATATATATTGGAAATACACGTCACGACACTTCGATTTGAAAACTTGAAATCAATTCAGGCTCAAGCTCAACTGATAACGGGACAACTGGTAACATTTCAACTCAGAACCATAAAATCAACCCGCGGCCAAGGTCAATTGTTGAAGGGTCAACTATCTTTAATTTTCCTCAATATTTCAACTCAAAATGATGAAATCAATCCAGAGTTAAAGACTACTGTTTTGACGAGTCAACTTTAAACATCTCTGATTTTCCTCAACATTTCAACTTAAAATCATAAAATAAGTCCAATGATGACGGTCAACTGTTGACGATTTTCCCAGAATGTGATATTAAACATCTTTCGATGTTGAAAACTACTCTTTCGTAGTTCGACACCTCCAAAAGGCACATCTAAAGCCTCCTACCAAATTCACATGCTAAATTTCAAACTCCTAATTAAATTCAAAGTTCAGATATGAGTAGTATAAACTCGAGCAAGGGGAAAAATTGCCCGAAGCACTATAAGGGAGGGGGAGGGGGTTGAAAAGCCCAAACATCAAAATGCATATCTACGATCTTCACGAAATCTACCTGCCAAATTTCAATTTCTTATCTTATTTTGGAAAGGAGATGCGAGAAACTATCTTTTTTAAATGTTAAAGAGAGAACCCTCACTTATCTTTCCCCTTAACTGACGTAGGAAGCTAATTTTTGGCTTTGGATATGTTACAATTGCAACTTTCCATTTTGCATCGATCGATCCAGCTCCTCCATGCTTCAAACTGACTTTCAAATTACCAAAAATTTTAAAAATGTGAATACAGAATAGTCGATTAGAGAAAGCATGTTGATATTCAATATCAGCATAGCTGAACTGGCATGAATCGATATACTGAACGTCATTTTAATCATTTTCCAATACTTTACCACTCTTTAAGTAGCTAAAGTAGCATCGAGGTGGGGTGGGGGGTGGGGTTCGTACTCGAAAATTGAGTAAATATGCATGCTCAGCGACCTTAAATTCGTAACAAGCTACATGCCAATTCTCTAAAACATGACAGACAAACCCTAAACATTTCTGAAATCTCCCCAACAATCCCAGATTCATTAATTGAAATGAAAAAAAATCCTCCTACTAATAAGCAGACTCAACTTGAGCCACCAAATTCAAGTTCTCACCTTCCCAATCTATTCAACACTGGACGTAAAAATCTTGAAATTATACACGCCCAGTATATAAAAAATTAAACAAAAAAAATCATTTTTCAACTTTTTTGAATTTTTGCTATATTGAGGGGGCTGGGGGGGGGGGTATTTAGAGCGGTTAGATCAAAAAATAAACCGATAATCAAACTTAGCGTCCTCGAATTAGTAAAAATCCATATGTCACTTTACTTTTACCATTTTCTTGAACGTTGATCAAAATTGAGAACCCCTAGGCACCCTAAAGCGGCTGAGATTTCATTTTAAAAATTAATCTGCTAAAATTAGCATAAAAAGTTATATTCGTAATAATTTTTTTTCAAATGATAGCTTTTAACCTTCATGATCATCGTGAAAAATCGAACTTCAATTTCAAAAGTTCACATTTGAGCTTACAAAATTTTGAACGTCAATTTTTAATATCCGCTGAATTACAAACAAAACCATGCAAACAGATTTATCTTAAGTCTAAGCAATCTAAAAATATGAGCTTTCAAAGTTCAGCTATTCGACAAAAAATCGCGATTATTTAAAAATTGTAAAGGCCACCCCCTCCTCCCCCCGAAGGGTTAGGGCTGAAATTGCGGTGATTTTTTCATCAGATCACCTGGAGGAACTCGCAAAACAAATGTTGAACGAAGTCGAAAGCCCGAGTTACGTTTCGGGTCGTTTTTATATGGAATAAACCAGGTGTTATTTAAGTTGCATAATCAGTTTGCCGTAAATACGTCGAATTGTGCTCGCGCTCGTGATCGAAGTGACATTCGCAAAAGAAACTTCTATAAGTGTTGAGAGTCGAATACCACAAAGAAATTACACCCCCCCTCCCCCCTTTCCAACACAGAAGTAACCTAAAAGGTTACGCTATATGAGTGTGTTGGCAATCAACGCAACGATGGAGAATACCAGGAGGTCAAAAACAGAGTAAGTATTTCACAATCTGAGTATTGTATTGAAAAATCTAACCATCGTCTTGCACCTGCCAAACAGAATACGAAACGCTTCAAACGAACCAGTTTAAAATACTCTTATGAAATGTGGACTTCGTACGCTATTTAACGAATGGAAATTACATGCTTTCGAGATGTGGTGCCACTGAAGATTATTAAAAATTCCATGAACTGATTTTGTACACAATATAAAATATTAACAAGGATGAATGAAGAAGGTTACGTACTATTAGAAGATGTAAACCACCGAAAATCGAAATACATCGCTCATAAGATATGAGAAAATTACGTATATCTTGTCGTGTTGGCAGTCCAAAGGCAAATGCAAGGAAACCCTTTACAAATTCGCCAGCCAATTCACCCAGTAAGATTGTACCAGACACGAAAAACAAACATCAATGAGACACTTGGCAGGATCTTATCGGTGAAAACTATTTCATTTCGGGACATCCTGTATGCACGTCTGCACTAAAAGTTGATAAGAATGTAGTACCTGAATTACCTACGTACATGCGTAAGTATAGTAACCAACGAAGAAAATTACCACGATAAATTTGACTGTTGTTATTATTGTTAACATAGGTGGCCTTTTTTCCTTTTACTTATTTGGCTTTGCTGCACGCTATAGAAGGATTTTCTTACATTATAACTTACGAGTAAGTAAGAAGTCCAGCCGGGTACTGGTTCCCTTGCCATCGCCATCCTTGATAATACGTACATATGTAGTATGTAAATTATCGACACAGAACTCGTACGTACATGTACCGCTCGTAAATTGTTATTTACCCGCAAGAACAACTGTACGAGTAAGGTGGTGCGTAAAAAAAAAAAAAAAAAGGAGAGGATACGAGGTACGAAAGAATTTTCCATACGGTTTAAATTCAACATAGTACCTACTCGCTAGCTACGTGTACAGAACGTAGTAGCAAATAGCATCTAATAACATTATATTTAGGAAAATTTACATACCCATACACAGCCCTACGTAGTATGTAGTACAAGTAAATGATGAAATATAGACCAAAGCGTTGCTGCTAAAACAATCTACAACATAAACTCGACAAACTACAGAAAAATTCACCAATCGGCGAATTACGAAACATCGTAATTTTCTGCTGGTGACATTAAACATTTGTACGTACATGAATTTTCGGTTTGTATTTTCGGCGGCGAAAACGAGAGAAAATGCCGGAAAACTGAATCTGATTATTGGTTTTTACACATATACATATATGTATGTGGGGTCTAGCTGCATACGTAACGTACACATACCGAAATATTAAGTACATTACAACGTGGTGCCTCAGAACATATTATTTTTCACAGCCAAAGAAGGGGTGTGAGATTGAGATATACACGAATACATGCACATGTGTCGCTTACATTTACATCGTCGCGTTGCTCGTATCGTACACCATTTTTTTTCTTTCCTTCGTACGTATGTACTTATTTCGGGTCTTGTGACCCCCTCGCTGAAGAGCTACGATTTTGTTATTTATTCCATAATCTAAACGTTTCATTGGAACGACTCTTCCTCCACATCAATTCGGCGCGTAACCTCAAAGTAATAAAATATAAAGTCTCCCTGTAACTAGCCATTATATTCAACCAAATTACAACAGTTAAAGAAAACAAAAAAAAAAAAATAATAATGATAATGAAATAAGACCCCATACAGAGTGTTCAGTTTCGAAAGGATACCCCGTCCACCAGAATTCTCTTTTCAATGGGCCAGATTCGAATCTTTTATCCTTTACAGTTCACGAAAGAAACTAGGTTGAATTGTAAAACAAATTCAACTCAAGCACATATATCTCTACCCCTTCAATCCGAAGGCCTGGCAAACATGCATAGGTATGTGTTGCATAGTGACTGGTTGAAGGGGACAGCCTCCTGCACAATAAAACTCCTCATTAGGGTGGCTCGATTTGGAAAATTTTTCAATTTTTTCAAAATCCCAACGAAAACTTGTTTATTTAAGCCTGAATCTGAGATCACCAAAATTTGAGTCTAAATAAATACTTAGTACTCGGTGCACGCAAAGAGTAAACATCGAAAGAATATAAGTTCTGGTACTTTTTACATTGTTGGTACAAATTTAACACTTATATTCACTGTTTCTCAACAAATAATTTTCGTCACATCTCCTCAATATTTCAACTTGAAATCATAAAATCAACCAAGGTCAAAGTCAACGTAGGTATTTTCCTTAACAGTTTCACTTCAAATCATAAAATCCATCCAGAATCAAGGTCAAGTGTTTATGGGTCAACCTTAAATATCATTAATTTTCCTCAAAATTTCAACTTATATTAATAAAATCAATCGGGGTCAAGGTTAACAAATTTTCCTCAACGTTTCAACATGAAATCTTAAAATTAATGCAGGGCCGAGGCCAACGGATGACGACATTTCAACTCAAAATTATAAAATCAATCCAGATACATGGAAAACTGTAGAAGGGTGGAGATCAAACATCTTTAGTTTTGACATGGGTATGTCTTATGGTTGGAGTTCATTCTGTGAAAGTGTGGCGTTTTTGATGTGACGTTCTTTATCAAACGATTTTGATTTTTGGACTTATGTTAAAATGTTAAAGTCAGGTATTTTCCTCAATATTTCAATTTCAAATCATAAAATCAGCCAGGGTCAAGGTCAACTGTTGACGGGTAAATTTTCTTTAATTTTCCTCAACATTTCAATTTAAAATTATAAAATCTACCGGGGTCAAGGTCAACTAATTTTCCTCGAAATTTCAACTCGAAATCCTAAATTCAATTCAAAATTCAAGCTCAACTGTTGGCGGGTCAACGGATGACTACATTTCAACTCAAAATCATAAAATCAATTGAAGGTCAAGGATCCACTGTCCACAGTTGACGGGTCAACTTCAAACAGGTCAATTTTGTCCAACATTTCAACTTAAAATCAATCCTTCATAAAATAAGTCCACTGATGTCATTCCAGGCCATCAAAATTCATCTACTGATGTCAGTTCAATGATGACATCACACGGTTGACAGTCCAATAATGTCACCCAATGATGGTGGTCAACTGTTGACAATTTTTCCAAATGCGGAATTAAACATCTTTCGATGTTAATAATATTATCCTGCGCTCCAAAGGCGTCCTTTTTCTTAAAGAGGTGAACAAAATTGAAGAAACTGTAATCAATTTTGACCAAAAGGGGTTCATAAGAGCGGGTACAGTATCCTCAAAAAAATTAAGAAATGTTAACAATTCGCATTATACATCCCCCTCTAAAGGTCCCTTTGGGTTTAATCATCGTAGGTTGTCTCTAAATGTGCTCCTTGAACAGGCCCGGATTAAAAATAAGCCCCTGTTTTCGAAGCCCCCCCTGCAATCAACATCATTTTTTTTCATTTAGTAGACGCATCAAATTCAAAACATCGATAGTCAAATATATTCCCCCACTCTCTTATCAATGATGATTGTAGAAATAAGACTGTATATGCCCGAGCGAAGTGAGAGAGAAAATTTTTAGGAAAAACTTATTTTTAATGACCGAAGAATGTATTCTTGAAAAAATTTAGGCCCTAATCGAGAAGTCAAGACTGCTGCCCTCAGTCTCCCTATAATCCAGGCCTGTCCTTGAATAGTTCTGTACAATTTACAAGCTAAAGTTACGATTTGTGGGAAACCTATTAAGGTAATTTTTGTGATAAAAAGGTGGTTGTAATCCAAGTTAATTTAAGATCCAGAGGAATCGTATGCAAAAAAACACCATCTATCTATTTTGAGGGAGTTGTACTGCCCTCCTGCATTGATTTTCTTTGAGGTGAAAAAAATATAATGATCGAGCGAGGGGGAGAATACCTCATTACTTCAAAAAAAATTTCCAATTGGATACTTATAAGAACTTTTTCAAACTTTAGTGCGAAATTAGAGTGTTTTTTCTTATATTATTCAAGATATTTGAAGAACCGCTTCATCTTTACTTTTAATACTTTTACTGAAAATCCTACACCATATACGTTACACTTCGGTACAAACCGCATAGTATTTCTGGATGAAAACTTGAAAATTTTTAAAAATAACCTAAGATTCGCAGGAAAAAAACTCGGATCTATGTATCTTTTCCCTTTCAATGATTAGAATAGGCAAAACATTATACGTACGATCAATTTGAGTAGCTCACCTTGTGGCATGAAGGAAGTACTATTGAAGTAAAACACTTTGTATATATTTACTATTTTATCATCACATGCTTCTCTCTATCAACTAATAAAATTTAATCCATCTTCCTTTTCAAGACTTTCATTCAAATAAATACTTGTCCAGAGCATTTTTCTAACTTTCCAATAAGATATGGGTAAATATATCGAAATGCATATATACATCTACTATCCAAGATTATATACAATACAGCATCGCTTTCCTACTCTATGTTACAGAAATGAGAAAATGATCTTATTCTACGCATGCGCTTTTCGACAAATGGCAATAGTGAAATAAAGCAAGTGAAGCGAGAAAGGTTCTTTTTAATGACGTATCGTTAAGCCGTAGTCCCATTATTTTTAATGGCGTCGTTGACATAGACGACAAAATTATACTATTGTAGTTATGTTTTCCAGAAAGGCGAGTGTGTCATGATATGTGAGTGTGTGATTGTGTACGTTAGGACGGTATGAAACTATCGTCGTCTTTATCATCACAGTTGCCCAATGCGATTCTGATATGTGTGTAAGTACGCTAAGTAAGTACATGACTATTAACTACATACATAATATACACACATACAATACTTACAGATAACAAACAGACAAATTAAAGTCAGGTCGAAATCACGCAACGTAAAAGTTACTATTATTGTATATAACATCCATTATACGTATTAAGGAACACAAAAATTTGCAGTAGGGATGACGCTGGATCTTAATTTATACTTGGGCTATAATAAACCCCCTTCTATTTTGGTGATGCAAGTTGGTTATGCTCATCATAGGTTCGTAGTATTCGTTTACATTCATTAGAAAATTTATAAAGGTATTTTTAAATTTTTTAAAAATCGGATCTCTTTAAACATTGTTTATACGTCGGATGTCGCAATCACCTATTTTTAAACATATATATTTATAGAAAATTCAACTTTGAAAAAAATTAAGTTGAATTTTTTAATTCAATATTTTGACTGTACAAGTCAGTCTTCGTTGATCGAGCCCTTTAAAAATTTTATTGCCATAATTTACTCTAGTTTTGAGTTTTTGTATTTGAAAGAAAAATTGAAGAATTGTGTATGCTGGCAAATTATGTTCATTCGCATAACGTGTGATGAATGTGTTGTCAATGTCTTGAGAAATACGTAGTCAATCATTCCATTCTCAGTACACTCTTTCTTAACAGCGCATTCTGGAAAAATCGTCAACAGTTAACCATCAATAGTGACATTAGTGGATCGTCAACAGTGTGACGTCATCAGTGGACTTATTTTATCAAAAATTGATTTTTATGATTTTAATTTAAAATGTCGAGGAAAATTAAAATTGTGTTAAGTTGAACCATAAACAGTTGACCTTGACTTTGGATTGACTTTGTGACTTCAAGTTGAAATATTAAGGAAAATTAAAGAAAGTTGACCCGTCAATAATTGACCTTGACCTTGACCTTG
>FIZR01005953.1:0-11177 GCA_900060175.1 Ferrisia virgata
AAATCGAATGAATTCGCAAATTGTTATCTAGGCAATGTTGTCAAATATAGGGCACCACAAGGTAGAAACTTACAAAAATCACATGGGCACCAGTTGGTTAGTATTTTATAATTTTTATATTAATTGAAGCGCACCCTGGATAAAAACACTGTGAACTATTTTGACTATAGATATATAAAAGGCGACCATGTGGTGCCCGGGCGAAAATTCGTATTTTGACGTTTCAGAGTGGGGGGATCAATTTCCGACTATTTAAACGCAAAAACGTTGTGGCGCCCGATTTGGGCACCACAACGTTATATACGGGCACCACAGTGACTAGTTATACTTAAAACGGGCACCACTATGACCAAAACTAAATCTATATATATATATGTATGAAGAGTATTATAAGGTCTTTCCCTCTGTATTTAATATCGTTGGTCTATGCGGCAACCACCACCTCCACCACTGTCTCCATCGACGAGTCGCGTCGTTCATAACTAATTGATGTTTGTATCGTTGTATTTGTCCAGTCGTGTCTGTCGTCGACTGTGGGAATGTAAATTGCCATCGTTTCACCCTTCCTTAAAATTCGGCGCGAACCATTCTCATATACAGTATTATGGCGTGTATATTGAAGGCATCGTAGTCAGTCACCGTCGATCTAGTACTATTTTTTTCTCCACCACCACCGTATGGCTGGCTGTATTATTATCACACCCTCGATTTCGCTTACAGCCTCGTACATGCTCAAATTGCGCACCGAGGCCCAAATTAATATAGCAAAATAAAGAAGTAGCCAGGTGTCGGTCAATGCTTTATACGTGTTTTGGATAATAATAATAAATTTTTTCAAATATATTTATTGATAGCATATCACGAGTGAGAATTATAAATAAATGGGGTGCGAATACGAATAAGTACTGCGTGGGGGGCGCGAGTGAAGGGAGGACGAATGTTGCTTTGCACGATGAGGAAAGTTTGATAATTTTTTCCAACTTTTTAATCTTTTTAGAAGAAAATTACTCCCCGAGAGCAACACAATATTTGAAGGAGCTGTGGGTGAGTCGCAAAAAGCACAACTAGGGCTCCTATTACAGGTAATTTCAACGCTCTAACTCAATTTAGAGAGAAGATATCCGTAAAACATTCGTTTTTCAAGGTTAAAAAAGGGAAACCCTTCATTTCTCTATTCTTAATTGATGTAGAAAGCTAATTTTCAGATATGTTGAACCAATTTTGATTCTAGAATTATTGTTTTAAAAATGAACAAATTTTACCACTTCAACTCATCTACACCTCCTCCCCCAAATTAGGGCATAACTAAATTTTGACACGAGGTCAACCCCATTCAAAAATATCAAAACCGCCAGCAACCTAAGCCTACTGTCCAAATTTGTCTGATTTTAGTTTCAAGTGGAGCAGATAATTTTAAATTTCTAAAAAAAAAAAATAATAATAATAATAATATATTTGGCATTGTTAAAAATGGTCTCAATGGTCTTGTAGGACTACAAAGCGGACAGTGCCCGGGGTCACCGATTTTTTTTTTGAAATCCACCATTCTTAGCCAGGAATGAAAGAACAATGAAGAACTGGGAACCAAAAACGTAAAGAACATGTGATTTTAGAGAAAAAGACCGAAAAAAAAAACAATAATTGAAGAATGAGAAAAAAAAACGAGAACAATGAAAGCAATTTTACCATTTTTGAAGAACAAGAAACAATCTTGAAATTAATTTGAAAAAACAAAAACAACTATTTTCCGTTCTTTTTTCCATTTTTTTTTTTTTTTATTTTACAAGTATCAGCAAATATTTCTTCAATTTGTTGCAACATGAGCGCATTATAATGATTTTTTCCAATATTTCACTCACCATTTCATCAATATTTCACTGATCTGACGATTTTTAGTCAAATTTTCAAAATTTTGGAGGTTGAGTTGATGAGCAGAAAACAACAAGAATGAGAACAGAGAACCAAACATAACCAAATAGAGAACAAGAACAGAGAACGAGAATAAAATGAGAACAAAGTTTATAAAAATTCTACATGAAAACTAAATCAACAAGAACAAAAAAATCTGATTTGTGAGAACAAGAACAAGAACAAGAACCAAAATTTGCTCGTTGTTCCATTCCTGATGTTCAGAATGAATCACTCAGGTAGGCATGAGCTATTGCCGTTCTATAGGAGAGAATTTTCCTCATTACTTATTCTTTTTGAATTTTTTCGAGATAGCCTTTATCATTCTTCCGAATCATAAGCACATCCAGAAATTTTTCAAGGGGTGAGGGGATTAAACTTGAAAAGTTCGCAGCGTATCGAGAGCGAAATTTTGAAAAAATAATATTTTTAACCCCATTTGTGCTCACTGCGGTCTATTAGACCCTAAAAATTTTTCTTCAAAATGTAATACATACAAACAATGGTTAAAAATGGTCGTGATATGGTTCCAAAAAAAGTATTCACTCTGTAAATAAACCACAAAGCGTGTACAAATCGAAATAGCGCCCAGAATTAAAGTGAACGCAACCATCATAACAGGGTCTTACAGACCTCAGTGTGCACAAATACTTATTTTCAACATTTTCATAATTTAAAATGGTAAAAATGAGCTGTAAAAACAGGTCTAAGCCTAGAAAATGAGCATCACCATCCAAACTAGTCGAAATTTCGCCTGGGATTTCTGTACACGCAGCCCTTATGATGGGGTCTTAAAAACCCCAACGGGGACAAATATGAATTTTTAAATTCTTTTCCATTATTTTACTCGTAATATAAGCGATATGATTTTTGATTTATTATTGTAGCTCGTATCACCCCTCTTCGCATCCACAAAAACCCTCTGTACAAAAGTAGCAGAGAAATAGTTTAAGTTACAACAAATTACTTTTAGGCTAGAAAAAAATTTTGAACTTTCCATGGACTTTTTTTTTCAACGAAGTTTTCGTTTTTTCATTGAAATAAACTTCATTGATTGGTCTAGGTATGCTTGAATAACATAGCAGAAGTGACAGTAAGTATTTGAATTTAGTTTAACATGCAAAAATACGCAGTTTTGTTAAATTTTCACATATGGCGTCTTCAAGACCCCAGTGTGCACTAATATTGATATCTTTAAGTTCGCACAAGCGGGGGGGGGGGGGGGGGTGTCAAGTTATAAAAAGTTCATTTCTCGGAGTTTAGGTTTCAAATTTTTGAAATCTCATTTTGAAAAATAATACATTTATGATTTGGGTATTAAATTCAGCGTAAATGTAAAATTAATTTAATTTTTTCACGCCTAAGAGGGGTTTATAGCCTCAGTGGATTATCGCTGCAAAAATTATTGGTTACAAAATTTTCATAATTCTAAATAATTCCAAGCCATAGAATTTTCAAACATACTGGTAACAAAATTAATTGCAAATAACCATTTTTGAAAATTTCGAGGTTGAATTTTGAAAAATTCTAAACTTTACCAGTCCACTTGATTTAGAAAAAAAAAATCTTACCGCAATTTTCGTTTACTTCAGACATTTCTTCGCAAAGGTTTAAATCTCGATCGATCGCTTTTGCAAATTAATTACGGCCTTGTAGTAATTAAAAAAATAGCATCAAGTGGACTAGACATCGATAAATATACGATATTAACACCTGCCTTCTAAATACCAGTTCCCACGCTTTACCGGTTTCTTCTTGTATAATTTTTTTTTTTTTTCACGATGTGGACATTCGCGTTGTCTCACCTGCATATAGTGATCCGTTTCACAAAACGAAGGCTCTAAAGTGTAGTCACAATATTACTCATTAACCAAATAACGATTGCGCCTTCGACCCATTATCTGTCCCATCTCCGGTTGCCCTACTTTTAGCGCTTTGAAAACGCATCATATATAGAAACAGAAAGAAAAAAAAAAGTTTGGCCCATTTCTAATATGCATAAGTACTTATCATCAGCTGGAATTGGAAACTGCGCGAATGAGATACTCTTACACAGGGAAGGAAAAAGAAGACGACGAAATTTCTCGCAATTATTGGAAATAACTTTTTTTTTTTTAAAAGCAATTACACGCTACAAGGTGTGCGTTAAATTGAAGGAAATTCTAGGCGAGGGGAATACAGTCCGAACGAATTGTATGGGGCGCGGGCGCCGCCACACCGTACCACCTCCACCGCACGCTCTTCTACAATAAATTAAAAAATTACCGTGGGAATAACTCATATTATTTAGTAGGTAGGTATATATTGTTAAGATACGTGCCATTTGTTTTTCACCAACTACTAAACTATACCTCTATGTACATAACCAGGTGAATACGATTAAATTTATTATTCTCCACTGCGTATATATGTATACGCTCGTACCCAGCTACCTACCTACCTACGACTATAATACGTATCTATCTACCACCGATCTGACGCGTAGATACATTTCATTACACATAGACAAACAAGTACATGGTACACGCACCATAGTAGACCTCATCGAATGATCATTAATTACATTACGATGCAATTTCCATCCATGAATTTCTATTCGTACACCAAGTTGAAAAGTGTACGTACCTAATACCAAACAAAGGTAATTTTTCCCCCAATGTTGTCAGAGAGGCGGTCAAGCTTGACTCTTCACCGCTAAAGTATAAAGTCAGAAAATGGTGAACAGAAATTATACGTGGGCAGGTTCTAAACCTTGGATAAGCCATAGTTGAGTATATTTTCACATGCAGAGGTTATTGAACAGGACCAAAGTATTCGATTTCTAAATTTAACCCTTTTCACCCCGCACATTACTACATTCGACTCTCAACTAAATTTGGAAATAGTATTAACTATTCGTCTGATAATGATTAAAAATACAAGAAGTAATAATAAAATATACAGACGCAGAATTAAACCAAAATTAAAAGGCTGCTCTATTGCTTTACTTCTTCCATAGAACTCACGAAATTTTGAAATTTGTTAAGGTTAAAATGAAAAGCTCTCCTCGGGTAAATGGATGAAATCAACCTTTAACCTAAATTTCTTTCAAAGTTGCCGAAAAGGTTACGTTTGTTGTAAAAACCTTCCTCCTAAATTTTTGAGACACTGATTTTACCTATCACGGACTTATGTCGTTATGTACGGTTGAAATTTACTTTTAAAATATGATGATAAGGTCTACGAAAATTTTCAAGAACTTTGGTTATATTTTTTTTGATGTTTTGAAGAACTTTAAAAATTAATTAAAAATTTTTCTCAGTGGCTGCCATGATTGGGAATTTGTTTTAAATTTATTATGTATTAATGTATTTTATTGTTTCGAGGAAATGGGTGAAACATCTTAAACAATTCAACAAATTACAAATTTTCTGTATTCTTGCCATCTTTCTCATTCAAGTTACCTTAAACTGGAACGTAACTCACAAAGATGAATGTAGCAAGTCAGAGTACGCTTGTATCCAAAATTTCAAAGCCTATTTATAATTTTTTTTTTTTGTTTTGAATAAAAAACTGATGAAACTGATACATAAAACGTGTCTACAAGACTTGGTATAAAAAACTTTTACAAATTTGTATTTAGCAGATTGGAATACTCCTCACGAGACACTTTTAATTCTCAAAGTATAACTTTTACGCCACAGTTAATTCGAGTGTTCAGAAGAAATCAAGTTCGAAAATTTAAAGTAGAAAAGCCGCATAAATCATCGTGCAAAATATGTAAATAGGGGTAATTTGACCTGCTAAGAACGAATAAGGAGTTATATTTTTTACAGGCTTTTTTGTCGTTCCAAAATTACAGAAAAAGAAATGAAAAAAGCATCGTTTCGCGATACAGCCCTTTTTCAAGACGAAAAGTGGAAAACACCCCCATACACTCCCACCTTATTGACCTCAGAGACTGATTTTTGGGTATGTTATACAACTTTGCATTCTCTATCGATCGGCTTATAAAAAGAAAATGTTTCCGTTTTTACCTCCTTAGCACCCCTCCCCCAAATTTAGGCATAACTAAATTTTTACCCCTTGTCCTCACTCGTGTATATCTAATTACCCGTCAAATTAAGCCCATTTGTCGAACTGGAGCGATTTTAGTCAGTATCAATAACTTTTAATTATGGGGGAGGGGCAGGGGTCAGGGTAAAAAATTAAAATAAAATATCTGTCATGGCCAAAAATCGTTTTAATGGTCTTCTATGACCCCAAAGCGGATTTTTTTGATAGCTCCTCTTCCTCATCATCCAAAGGTTGATAGACTGTAATAGCCTGGTTTCATTGACAATATGACTTGGAGAATCAGGCTAAAAAACGTGGAATCAAATCGACCAAATAAGAAATACGATCCCAGAATCGTGTTCAGTGGGTCAAATTACGGTTTGCCACATATTTTACATGATAATTTAATTGGATTTTCGAATTTTAATTTCCAATATTACTGACCGTGCTTGAAGTTCGACAAAAATTATGGAAATTGATATCAAAACTAAAAAAAAACTGAAATTACACTCAATTCTCCCCCCCCCCCCCCCCCNNNNAAAACTAAAAAAAAACTGAAATTACCCCCAATTCCCCCCCCCCCCCCCCGCCTTTTTCGTTTCAGCATACAATGGGAATTGAAAAACCTGAGCTCAAGTTCAAATTTCAAAACTGAACAGAACCAGAGCAGCATTTCAATCGTTGAAAATAAAGGGAATTTTATCAGCGATAGAATCGTGTTTCAAAAATTTATGAAAAATTCTTCAAATACTTGAACAGCTTTTGTAAAATCTATAATGATATTAAATGAAAATTTCATCACTTTCGTACATTTAAAAAATTGAATTAAGTTACGACAAACATTAAAAATTTTGAAAACATTTCAAATTGAAAAAAAATTTGGTTTAAAAACAAGTCATTTATAAATTTTATGAATTATCGCAACAAAAAAAAACAGATTCATAACTTCAAGTTACATAACGCCTGCATTTTCAAGTATATGCTATTCATAATACATTCGTGTACAATAAAACGTATACCTAATCTTCGCAGGGGCCATGTACAAACTATCAAGAATTACCAATAATAATATCATACGTTAGTATTTTACTCCTTACACAACTTCGATATGCAACTTATATCACTTTAAAAACGTACTGTTTGCATACTACTTTCAACCAGGGGCTGACAACATCGACGTAGGCATATCGACATAATGCGATGTAGACAGACACTTCTACGTCGTAAATTTTCGACGCAATTAAATCAGCCTAAAATGAAAGAAAAATCCGTTACATAAAAATTCCACGCGATGCGACGAGAATCCTACCATAATTACGCATAATTGATCCATCAATGTTATTGAACCTGTGCATACATGAATGAAACTACACCCAACAAACGATTACGGATCGGTGCGGCGCGCCGCCGCCACCGGATTTTTCAAACCAAAATAAAATAAATAAAAAACATATACGTATAGCATCGCGGTGTACGACAAATATACGTAATTATACGATATGATGATGAACAAAACGAAACACCGATTTCCGGAACTGGATCATTAATTACGAGTCAAATTTTCTTACGTATATTTGACTGCACCACACACGCTGTGTTTATGGCGGCAGAGCGTGCGTACAGTAGCGAAACGAAATTTTCGAATGGCAACGTGCGGCCATAATTCATATGGAAATGGTGTCTATGCTTCGGAGCTATACCTACACTTGGCAAGGAAGCGATGGATTTGTAATCGTGACATTATTCGTGATCAGGCTGACGTGAGTCTGTCCGAAACACGTGACGAGTTTGTTAAACCGAATTATGAAGGGAAAAAAAACGAAAATCAAAAAATCATATACGCGTACGAAATAAACAACTAGACGTGTTAAAAATAAACTAACCATCGTCTATTCAAGACTATAATTTTTTTCTTCTGTTTTTTTTTTTTTTTTTCTACTTCAATTTCATCGAAATACTAAGAATTAAAACCGGGTAGACTAGACGACGAAAGTTAGCTAGCTCGCTGCGAATCAAAGTGGTGGTACCTAATCTTATTATGCAAAACGCCCGCATCTATTAAATTTCGCGCCCAACCACACCAGACGACGAAACCCAACACATGTGAATATCACATCGTCGATTACTATAGATGAGTTATTATCACGGTCATAAGAAGCGATCTCGATTATGTCGCCATAAAAAAAAATATAATAACTCCATTTATTCAGGAAGTTTATACAAAGATAATTAAATATCGTAATTATTGTATCGAAAATTATCACAAATGCTGTTTAGGTCACAGACGCGACGTTTGTTCCGAATAATACTCGTATATTTATGTATTAGAATTTAGAAGTTATTTAAATAAGTTGGCCAAGTTGCGAGTCGAGAGTCGTACAACATATCCCACAGCAGATTTTTTCTATTCCACAAACCGCCTCGTTATCGTAGAAGATCAAAACATCGGATTAAGTTTTTCTACTACAAGTGTACCAAAAAATTGTCAACAAGCCGAATACCCTCATGGGGCTCAAGGACTCGTCTCGCACCTGTTCGAGCAACGTAAAACTTTCAGAAAGATAATTTTTCAAGTTTAATCTAACTATCAAGATATGATTTATCAAACAGCTGATTGGTACTTTTGGTAAGATTGAGAGACGCAAATTTTTGCCAGAGTGGCCCAAAATGATACTTTCGATGAAGACCCTTTACACCTAAATTTTCCAAGACCGTATTCACTTATCGGTACTCGCTTTGGATTTAATTTTTATGAGTTATACGTAGATGCGAGTAGAAGGTTTATCGTGAAATTTTCAAAAACAATGGTTCTTATTTTGCTCAAAAATCAATTACAATTGTCGAGGTAGTACCATGACTGCCATTTTTTTTTTAATTTTATGTCGTTTTAATAGGCACATAATGCATATTTTTTGGCAAATCCACGAAATAAGTGCAACTTAAAATCAAAAAAATTTTGTGCTTTTACTTTTCCATCAGAATCACATTGAACTTGAACGAAAGCAATATATACTTGTAGATTTAAAAATCATGTCAGAACATCCCCGTACCCAAATTTTAATAACTATTCTCATTTATGAATTTTTGATAAATTTTTAAAAATATGAAAAACAGATAAAATTGATATACTCATAAAAATACTTTTTAACGTCTCTTTAAAGAGGTCCCAATTAACAAAGCTGATCTCAATTTTATATTCAGCAGGTCAAATTACCTTTCATCAGACATCTTTCTCTATTATTTTACTCGAAAATTCGAAATACCATTTTTACCTTTTAATTCCCGAATAACAATTTGACGTTTCATAAGGAATCATATCGTAAACAAAAAAATCGAAAATTTACGTAAATTTTATCCTTTGAGTAATTGATCTTTTGAGTAAAAAAGGCTCTTCTAGGATTAAACAGTGCAATCCGTTCTGTCGCCGACTGGAATGCAACTCACCCAAAATATTTGTTTTGATTTAAAATCACTCCAAAAAATTTTGAGCTTTCCCCCTATCCCCACTCATGTATCGTGGTCGTATACGCTCAAAATTCAATATTATCTATCATAGAGGCGGGGGGGGGGGGGCGTTCAAAAAAGTTTGAAAAATTTAGACATAATACTTACGAAATATAAGCGTGTACATGAGAATTTTTCAAAAAAATTTTTTAAACGTTGACTGGGGTTTTCAGGACTTTGAAAATTTCGAAAAATTCTTTTTTTAATATTTGAGGAAGGATCCATGGTTACAGTTTTTGTAATTAGTCATACGTTTAAAATTAACATATATTTTTTTCTGGTGAAATGCATTTTTTGTTGTTTTTTTGTCACGTTCATACTTTTAAGGTCAATAACAGGGTGAAAATTTTAATTTTGTGTATCCCATATCAAAAGACATAAGACTGCTAATTATCGATTATTAAACCCCAAACAAGTAATAATATGGGTTTGGGAGTTGGATACAACGCAACTTTTCAACGAGTTCAACATTTCTACGCACAATTCGGTGAATTTTCATTGCGGCTCATTTTTCATCAGTTTTTAAATTTTTTGAGCATGTTGCACGCCTTTTTGAGCACCTCAAAAATATATATATTATATTTAAGGAAAGACCATGCATTTAAAGACAATTCCAGCCATGGTTCTCGTCCCTTCCCGATGTTTTTTTAATTTTTGAAATTTTCAACCACCTCAAAACACCCTTACAAATTCAAAAAAAATTCTCACATGTGCATCTACTTGGTAAGTATTATGCGTCAACATTTCAAACTTTTTGGACCACCTTTCCCTCTCGGTGACAGAAAATATTGAATTTTGAGTAAATACGTCCGTACTACTAGGGTCGGGGTGGGGAGGGGGTCAAAAATTTTTTAAGGGTGAGTTCAGATCAAAACCAACATTTTAGGAGAGTTTCATCCCAATCGGCGACAGGGCGAATTGCAACATTTCATCTTAAAAGAGCCACAGTGATCAGTTTTTCTTCTGACCTTTTCGTTTCTTTAAAATCACACAAAAAAAAATTCTATAAAATTGACCGAAGCAATGAAAAAATTTAGATGATAAGTTCTCATATCAAAGGTATCAGTTTAGGTAATTTCGAAAGATATACATCAAGTGCCCACATCACCATCTTGTCCAAGGAGGGTACTTTCTCTTTTCTTTTTTGCACCAACCTAATAATAAATTTTTGACGACTTATGAAATTCCAAATGGCTCAAAAAGAAATTAATGAATTAGAGCACTATCCCACCTACCATTTTATCCACTCTCAATTTCATTCCTTCGAAGATTTTTATCTCATAGCTGCTTTGGCTCGATTGAACTTTCTTAAAATTTCCTAACTCGTAACAAACTTCCAAAAATTTGATCAAAATTTTCACTTCAAAAGTGTACCTTTATTCTTTTATACCATCTTATCCTCCTACCTCCGGTCAATAGCAGCTCCCATAATCGATAAGATTTTCAAATTAAATCGAACTTGTCGTTCAAAACGTGAAAAAAAAACTACTACAGCGGGCGTACGCGCTATACACATCACAGATATGAACCTGACGAAAAGAATCTGTTTATAATTCTCTTCCCACGGTGCTTATGTTTTTTGGTGGGAATTATGAAACCATCTCGTCTCGTCAACTGGCTCTCGTTTTACAAAGGGATTGTTTGTGTACTATCGTCTTGAAACCTTCCCCTTACGTATGAAAAAAAAAAAAAAAAAAAAAAAAAAAAAAAAAAAAAAAAAAAACCAAAAA
>FIZR01005957.1:0-19165 GCA_900060175.1 Ferrisia virgata
TGGTGTGATGGGAATCTCAAGACAGAAGAAATGATTTTGTGTTCAAATGCGTTTTAGGATGAATAATCGACGTACTTTCGCATACTTAACTTTCAATATATATGTAGCCTCATGTAGAAAAAAAGTAGTACTTATTACTTAGTACTACTAAGCACTTACTTTTTTGGATAAGTGCTGCTATTTTTAATCATTCTGAAATACTTGATTGATAAAAAAATTAAAATAAATAACTATCCAAAAAAATTCTAAATTCAAGATTGCTCTTTTTTTTACAAAAAATAATCGCTCAATACCAAAACTCCGATTATTCTTTAAGAAGGGGAATGTTGAATTTAGAATTTATTTGCTGGTTATTTATTTTCATTTTCTTGTCAATCGTTTTTCAAACATGTCAAATCGAAAAGTCCTATTATAGTTCTATTCTTTTTCAATGCTAATCGTAAGTGACTTGAATTGACTGCAAGCAATAATATTTATTCGATCAAAAGAGTATGTAAAAATATCGAATAATAGAATATTGACTAAAATATGAAAAAAATCGTTGAAAATTGACAAAATCACTTGGAAGTACTACTTTTTTTACATGAGGCCTTTTATAGAAGATGTAAAAAAATGTCAAGACAGCTGTACTGAAATTAATTTTGTCTAGAAGGTATACTTCCACCACAAATATCAATATAATTGAAGGTATTTGTTTTTTTACCCACCATCACGTATATTGCTGAAAGTTAAAATCGGCTATATTTGAATAGTAGCAAGTAGTAGCGAAATACTGGTGACGTATATGAAGTATATATACTTTTTAAGCGAATAAATTTCAGCAAAACTGTCGTGACATTTTTTGACAATTTTTACTTAATGCTTCACGTATTTTAAAAACTAAGTATACGATGGTACTTACTTCAAACATCGATTATCCATGCAAAAACGCATTCAAATACAAAATCAGTCACAAAATCGATAAGAGCATAAAACATTCTTTCTAGCAATGCATAAAGGAGAAACATTTGTAAAATACCAGAACTGCAACACGCTTTTGAAAAAACATCAAAAATATGCCCTGTACTTATGCATTATTTGGCAATGTAGGACTGCCTTACACTGATATGAAATATTTCACGTCTTTGTGCATAGATAATCTATTATTACATTGATGGAGGGGGGAGGGACCTTACTACGAATTTTTAACTAAATTTTAATAATTTTACACGATAATTTCTTTTAAAAAAAAAACTTTGATTATTCTCAATACTTCGTTTAGTACATTAGCATGTAAAATTTCAAAGTCAAGTCGCCAAGGGTTAAAATTTTTTTTTGAGCTGAAACTTTTTGGGGGTCTATTTGGAGTCTAAAGGAACATTTTTAGAGGGTGGCATATTGAAAAAGTTGAAATTTTTTTGCACTGCAGACAGGCTGGCACCCTAATTGATATACTACATCCGAAGAGTATTACTCGCAGTAGTCGATAGAATGGTGTGATTTTTCGACACTACGCTCGCAATACCGATTTGAATATAAATTAACAAATTAAAATATCGAAAAGGTAAGCAACGCTGACGTTGGACGGAGGAATGTAGACGTATAGATGATAAGCTCGAGCACAGGTACAGATACACAACACTGGTTCGTGTATATAGCTACGAGAGAAGGTGGTGACCGTCTACGCATAATAATGAAGAAAAAGATTAATAGGTATCATTTGTTGTGAAAAATAAAAAAATTCGTCCAGTTGTTCGGGCTGATGGGTATACACACAGGTGAAGAGCACGATGCTGGAAGATGGGTTGCTCGACAACGCACACCATATTATGTACCTATGCTATTGCAGCATCCACGTAATTAAACTCGACTACGTTATCATTTGATTTAAAGTGCCATTCGAGCTGTCTGTGCGCGAAAGGGGTAGAAAAAATATATAAAACATGAAGATATGATAAAACAAACAAACCAACCTTTCGAAGGTGCCACCTTATATGCACGTTATAGAACGTGATCAGCGTTCGTAATCTATTCGCTATTTGAAACTGGCTGCTCTGCGTGTGCTGGATGTGGATATACGCCTTGTCTGGTGGAATGCCAAAAATCTTATATTACTCAACGTAGACGAATGAAAAATTTTTTTCGATAAATTTCCACAACACAGAGAGCTGGAGTTTGGTTTGGGTTGACTTTATCTATACGTAGGTATGTATTTTCTTTACGTAAATTAAATAATACCCGACGAAATCGAACGACTAGGACAACGACGACTGTTTAATTGACGTTCATTTGTCAGATAGTTAAATAGAAGCTTGGTAAACGAGGTATTTACGACTGTCGAGCGATGAATTGCGGCTAGCGTAGTCTTTGATGACGATGGCGGTAACTTCCACCTCAAGGTACCGCGTCAACGTTGTTCGTTTTTACCTTTACCTTTACGACAATTTACGCTATTTTATTACGTCCATTAGTCGATCTAATAAAATAAACAACCAAACAAAGAAAAACGCAAACCGCGTGCCAATAAATTGACGACATTTACGACCAATCCGGTACGATTTCGCTACCATATTATAATCCTATATCTACATATTATTGGATATGTGCAGCTCTGGCTACACATATAGGCTTTACTAATATTTGCGAAATTTTAACCGAAAGTATACGAATTATATGTATATATTTACATATTATCTCATTCGTGTGTGTCGAGTTCATGATAATCGTACCGTCAGTATCCCTTTAGCTGTCTTGTTGCGAATACGTAATAACTAATACGATGCGATGGAT
Organism: Ferrisia virgata; assembly: GCA_900060175.1. Lineage (NCBI taxonomy): Eukaryota > Metazoa > Arthropoda > Insecta > Hemiptera > Pseudococcidae > Ferrisia > Ferrisia virgata. The sequence goes on from FIZR01005957.1 coordinate 2,770, forward strand.
GAGTCATATAAGTACGTATTTTGCTACCCTGTTTCTATTGCTGCTACTGTACCATGTTGAAAAAAAAAAACACACGTCGTTCGCTAAATGATTATATAACGTGTATGGAGAATTACTTCTACCGCGCTGTATGTTATTTTTTAATAAAATGTTTATTACAGACTACATAGAGGCAGGTAAAACTTAAAACGAACCCTTGTAAAACACATTTCGTATCAATTCATCTTTCTTTATATCTACGTAGTTATCTGCAGTTTGTTGTAGCTTAACTTTTTTTTTTTTTTTTTGGAACAGAATACAACTAATAAAAGTAAAATGAGATTGGAACTGTGTGTTTTCATTTGTTTCGGATTCAGTTTTGCAGCTGAGTGTGATATCTTGTTGTAGGATTTCAAGTTTTTTTTTTCTAATTTGTGTGAACTTGGCCTCAGTTTCCAAGCCGAGTATAATATATGCTTATTTCGCAGGTTTTTGTTTCAGAGTCCTGAGATTAGATTTTTAAATGAGCTTTGAACCTTATAAAATTATTGAAAAAAAAGGCGTTCCTTTACCAACCTGAAAAGGCTATCCTTCATTTGGTAGTATTTTGAAATACCTATCAGATTGTTAAATTGTTAATTAAGGTTAAAAAGTTATTTTTTACGCAAGTTACCTCCTCCCCTACTGGAAAAAGCTTTAAAATGTATTATTATTATTTTTTTCTGGGGGGGGGGGGGGGGTCTTTTTTTTTTTTTTTTTTTTTTTTTTTTGGGGGGGGGGGGGGTGTCTTATTTAGCGTACGATTTCATGGGAAATAGTGGTGCAATGGGTCTGAAACGTTGAAACTCCCGAAAGACCCAATTATGGCCCGTACCAAATCTGCATACCAATTTTTAACTTCTTAGATCAATTTGGAGGGGAGGTAGAGGAGTAATGGTCTGTTTTCAAGGTCCGAAAGAAGAAAAAAAACATTTTTGCCCTCTTGATTGACCTAGTAGGCTGAATTTTGGTCTTGTCAAACAATTTTCCATCATCTATTGATTAGCTTGAAAAGGAACAATTTTTACGATTTTTGCCCTTAAGCACCTACTCTTACGAATTTGGACGCAATTAAATTTTGACCTAAGGTCATCATCACTCATATATATCTGATCTGTCGCTAAATTGAACCTATTGACCGAATTGGAGCGATTTTGATCTGTACCAAGTAGAGTAAATTATTTTAGTCTCTTACCCAAGAACCAAGAACTACCTTTTTTGAGCTGTAAGTTGGTGCAACGCGGTTGAAAGGTCGAAAGGTATATAACGAGTATGTACGGAATGTATGTACCAACCAAGGTTCCAAGGTTCAGCCCCCGAGCTCGTTGACGAATGGAGAGAGGAGAGTGTGAAGAGATCAATGCGAGGAACAGAATTTTTGTTGAGGTCAAATGAGGAGAAACCCTTCCCATGAGTGATTTTCTTTGGTAATGAGCCGAGGAAATGGTTTTGTGTGGGGGGGGGGGGGGGGAGGAGAAAGATATTTAAAAAAAATTCGATTTGTTTAAAAACAAACATTTTTTTCATTTTGGCCCTTAGCACCTCCTCCCCCCCAAGTTTGGATAAAACTGAATTTTAACCCAACGTTATCCCAACTCAAAAACATCAAATCCAAAAAATGTCGTAATTGACTACTGGGACTTGGCATAAATGTTCTTCACCCTCCCCTTCTCCCAACCGCTGTTGTTTTTAACCTGATATTCGTGAAATTTTATAATTATGTGAATTGAAAAAATTTCCTATTAGGGTGAGGGTAGAGGTCGCCACCACAAAAAGGTACATCTAATGTATGTTAAATCTACACACTAAATTTCAACTTCCTAGCTCAATAGAGGGGGCGGGGAATTTGTTAGGAACGAACTCAAAAAATAAGAGAAACCAAAAAAGAAAACGCATTTTTGGGCTGTAAGGAGACGCAATGGGTTGTCTACTTATCAAAAGGGAGGCACACAATTTTTCCCAGATCAAAAAGGAGAAAATCCTGATTTTCCCTCTTGGTTGACCTTGGAGGAGGCTGATTTTTGAATAAGTTATGCAACTTTGGTTTGTCTATCGATTGGCTTGAAAAGGAACAATTTGTGCGATTTTAACTCCTCATCACCCCTCCCCCAAATTTATGCATAACTGAGTTTTGACCCGAGGTTATCCCCACTTTAGATTATCAAATCTGCCGCTAATCGAAGCCCATATCCCTAATCTAATAGATTTTGGTCGTTATAGAGCTGAGCTAATGATTTTCAGTTTCGGGAGAAGGTGGAAGAGGAGATAAGTACAAATTTGACGAGGCCAAAAATGGTCGTGATAAGACGGATTTTGTTGATATGCTCCTCCATCCGTCCGAAACTCTCATCCGCTGTAGATTGATGGACCGTAATAGCCAGGTTTTCATTGACAATATGACATGAAATCAGGCTAAAAATAGCTTTAAATGAATTGTTTTAATAAAAAATTACGTTTTAAAAATCGAATATTTTCACATTATTTATTAAAAATTGTAAATCTAATAACTCAGAAATTAGGGTGAACATGGAGTTCGATTAGCACATTCTTTCGACGTAACTTCATAATGTTTTCAAGATTGAAAAAAAAGATAGAAGCATGAAAAGGATACTTTCAATTTTTATAACAGTTTTTTTCTTTTTTGCAAAAAAAAAAAGCGAAACATGAAAGACAACGCATCTCTCAAGATAATATTTCCAAAACCCGTAAAAAAAAAGGAGAAACTGAAAAGAAAGGGTAAAAAAACCTAACATAATGTTGCTAAAGATCGCTTCTCATCTTAACAAAAAGCAGTAAACTCGCATTACGAGTTCGTACCTCTTTTTTTTTGCGAAAAGAAAAAACTTCTTAAAAAATTGCAACCTACGCTGCGTTAATACAGATGACAGGATGTTAATTAACCGTATAAACCGATACTTCGCTTCGCCTGTGCAACTTGTATATAAATTTTTGACGTCAATTAGCGCGTAAACTTAAGACCAGTTAAAAGTTATCCGTAGCTTAATCTTTGAGCAAAGAAACGAAGCGAAGTGTGAGTAGTTTTCCATGTAATCGTAACTTACTTTGGATTTTTCTTCATAAACTCTACCGATTCGGTTTTTTTTTCCCCCTCTATACTTTACTTCATGTACGAGGCGTTTATCTTAAGGCACTGAATGAAACTCACTCAGTCAGTTTAATATTTGTTCGTCGCGAATCAACATGCACCCCTACGTACACTATTAGGCTCGTGTAGTTTATACAAGCGTACTGACGAATTCGCAGCTCGGTCAGGAAATCCCTTCGACTTGGTTGATAGCTTGGCTTGGGTACACGTATAAGTATAAAGTTTAAATCGTTGCCGAGCTGAGGTTGTTTAATCGACGTAACGACGACGATAGCTCGAAGGCCCGTTCAAGTTTCGCGGACATGTTTTCAATTTCTTCACCCCCAATTTACGAGCACACCGAATTGTGTGTTTTATTGAAAGAAAAAGTACAAAAAATAAAGCTCAGAGAAAATAACTAGCAACAAGATGAGCGAAATAACAATTCGTTTCATTTATTTGGGATATGTTTTAATCTGACTCTAGGGTATATAAATACTCGTACATGTAAGTACGGTGCAATATTATCATATGAATCAATATTTAATGAGATGATTACTCAACTCTTGCACAGCTATAAAAGGGTCCGACGACTGAACCCTTACAGTCTTACACGTTGTTGCCTGGCAATACGCTAGGCAGTTGATAAAATTTGAAAAAAAAAAAAAAAAAAATAACGAAATTATAAGCGTTATAAGCCTTTAAACAATATTCAATATTTTGTTTATTTGGCCCTGATCCAGAATGGAAAAGGGGTCAAATAACATAACCCCCAGATTAATGTTTCCAGAACATGCTCTATGCTTTTCAAGCAAATTTTAGCCTTTTTTGGTTATTTTTAGTGAGACAAGGGTAAGAATATGTTCCAAAATCAACTGTTCAGAGCAGTAGTTTTTCTTTCCTCTGCTCCTCCTAAAAAGGGGAATTTTGAGAAAAACTAATTTCAAAAAAAAGACCAAATCACCTGCCGAATTTTAACCTCGTAGCTGAAAGGGAGTGGCAGTGCTTATTTTGAAGCGCTGTACCGCTCAGTTTGCGTAGTTCCTACTTTTTTTTTTTGAAATTTTCAAGTAATCCAGGAAAGAAATTTTAACCCTCCCTTGAGACTAAAAAATTTGAAAATTTTTTACATGGGTAAGATAATATTTAGTTAGCCTGATTTTCTATCGCATATTATCAACGAAACCCAGGCTATTTCAGTCTATCGACCTACGGCAGATGGAGAGACGGCTGATATTAACAAACTCTGTTTTCAAGTCTTAAAAGATCATTACTACCATTTTTGTTCATGTTAGATATTTATTTTTATTCTTCCCCCCCCCCCCACGAAACTAAAAAATCAATTGCTCAGCTCGATACCGACCAAAACCGATCAAATTTGGAAAATAGGCTTGGATTGGCTGCAGATTTGATATTCTGGAGTGGGGATAACCTCGGGTCAAAATTCAGTTGTGCCCAAATTTTTGAGAGGGGGTGCTGAGAGTCAAAAATCGCAAAAATTGTTTCTTTTAGAGCCAATCGATAGACAATACGTTGTACAACATATTCAAAAATCAACTTCCCAGGTCAATTAAGAGGGAAGATATGAGAGTTTTTCCCTCTTGATCTTGAAAAAGGGCTGTTCTTCCCCTATCTCCACTCCAAATTGAGCTAGGAAATTGAAATTTGGTATGTACATTTAGCATGAGTTCCAGTGTTGCCTTTCTGGTGATTACAACTTTTTAGCCTTATTGTCTCGTCCCCCTCTCCTCTACCCTTACCATTGGTTAGAGCGCTTCTTTTTTTCTTAAAACTTCTAAAAATGGAACTAAAAATAAATACCTGATAACTGACATGCTTAAAAATGCGCTTAATAGTCTTTTAGAATTTTAAAAAGAATTTTCAAATACTTGTTCACCCCTCCCCCGCACCCATTGTAGGTCGACATTCTGTAATAGCCTGATTTTTTTTTTTTGTTTAGGAACTTCATAATGTGTACCCTGGGGATTTTTATGGAAAGTGGTCTTAGTGATAGCCCCTGACCCGAGTACTACACCACCAAAATTTTAACTGCCAGTTTTGAGTTTAGCTCCCTCAATGAAAATTAAAAATTTTGAAATTTATAAGATTGCGATCGAAATAAAAAAAAAATTGAAGATGAAATGTGCACCTACCATCCCCAAGTTGAAACAAACAAAAACAGTTATGCGCATTTTTTGCCTATCGCCAATATTGGCGGGGTTAAAGGTTATAATAACTTCATATTTTACATGAATTTAAAATTTCCAAAAAAAAATGCTGATAGTTTTCACAACGTAAAAAACTCGCCTGGTTTAAAATGTTGCATACATAAAAATCATACAAGGCACAGATACAGCCCACCCTCTTGATGGTGTATCATCTTCCATATAATTAAAATTTTGACGTTTTAATTTCTTGGATTTTTTTTTTTGTTTCTGGATATTTTTAAAATGATTAGCATTATTGCCCTACGAAATCTTCCGGAAGGACGAACAAAAATTATGTAACCCCTCGATCTGGTATATTTTAAAGAGTGGAAGGATTTTATTAAAAGGTTTACCGAAAGAGTGATATGGACAAAATTGAGTTAGATTTACATTAGAGAGATAGTATTTTATTGATGAACAGTTTGATTTTGGATTTGTTTCAAAGTGCAGCTTTTGAATAATTATTTCGTTCAAGGCGGAGAAGAGCCGGATTTGAGGTGGAAAAAGAGGAAGATTATAAAGGTTTGAAGAACATATGTTTTGATTTCGAAGAAATGATCCGCGCGATATGTAAAACACCGTCCACATTCATTCAATGTTCTTGGTGTCAATCAACACTTTGTATAAAATGATTCTTCATCTGTGAACACCATCACAACATCCAATATTAAACTTGTATCTTGTGTATTTCTGTTATTTTATTTCGGGAAAAAATTTTTATAAGTAACCTAAAAAGTACATTAAGCAGTAAACTAAAGTCATCATCACCTATAACCCCTTCAATATTGAGGATAGACAACAGGTGCAAATAACTATTTTTGTTCGTGTTGACTCAAGGATGACAGTGGCACATTGCATTTTTTGTTCTGAAATAATTTTTTGGATGACAATCTAAAAATTTCTATAATTTTAAATTCTCATTGCGGAAGCTAAACTCAAAACTGCCAGCTACAATTTTGGTGGTGTGGTGCTTAGGTCAAGGGCTATCACTGAGACCATTTTCCATCAAAATCCCGAGGGGACACTTCATGAGGTTTCCAGTCAGCTAAAAAGAAAATCTTGTCAAATAATGGTTTCATTTATACAATTTGAAAGAAACCTAAAAAAATTTAAAAAATGAAATGAATTTTACAATATATTTTGCGGTTCTAATACTACGATTTTCACGTAAAAGGATGAAAAGAAAAAATTACGAAATAGAGATAACAAAAAACGGAAAGATGAAAAAAAAAACATTTTAATTGCGATACTTAGCATGGAAAAAAGGCACTAATGAAAAAGGTCTCATCATCAATAACCCTTCTTTACAATGACAAAAAAATTACGAATTTGCGTGCTAAAAATTTTCATTTTTTCCTTGCGGTAATTTTTTCCAAACCATATTTAACCTATTCGTCATCGCATTTTAGGCCATTACACAGTGGAAAAATCTCCTTATATGAGATCATCATTTTCAGTATGAAATGTACAGTCGATTTAAATATTTTAGGCAGCGTAGTATTATCGTACGAGTAGATAAAAATAGCAGGCAGAAAAAATACATATTATACTCGGCACAGACGTAATATAGAAGTCGTAAAGATGTTAAAAAATGCTATCTTTTTTTTTTTTCGTATAAATATACGAATTAATTTGGTGTTTTTTGAGAAGGAAAAAAGAAATGTTTATTTAACATAGGTTTGAATTACGTTTAGCGTGCCAGAATGATGGCTAATTTTCGATAAATTAAACCCTTCTCTTCTTCGTGTCAGACATCTCTAAACATATACATATCTAGCGAGTTTTCAAAGCAACCAACCAATGTGTATTAAACACGTTTTAATAATTACGTCAAATTCAACAATCATGTAGTCTCCATTAAGAAAGATCGAGAATGGAGAAGCTGCAGCTTTGAACGGTGTAAAAAGAATGCGGTATGTTTTTTTTTTCGCACCACCACGACTACGATATAGGTATTAGGTACACCTACCTTGTACCTACCGCTAATTTATAATAGCATAATAGTTTTCGTCGTCGGAAGAGTGAAAAAAAACCGCAGGATTTTTGCATGATAGACGTTCGTAATTAATATAGACATTTTGTGTTTTTTTTTTTTTTTTTTTTCATCGTCTTACCTGTTCCTTTTATATACGACGAGAGAACATCTTCGTTTGCGGTTGAACCAGTTTGCTGCAAATTAACCTCTATTAATCGATTCGAAACAGCGTATTTATTGTTGTTATAGGTATACTTATATCTACCCGAAATATATGTATTATGGTCGTGGTAATGAAAAAAAAATGCAAATTGAATTCGATTTTAAGAGGATATTATTGAATGGAAAATATGTTTTTTTTTTTTTCTTTTTCATTTGTATAATTTACCGTATACATACTGGAAAGGATTATCAGACTGAGAGGGAGCGAAAAAACCGCATATTCGTGCATGTACGAAGAGGAAAATTCTAGGTATTTTTCATTTGAGCCAGACGATGGTAACGAGGACACGTACGTGGTAGCAAAAAAAAAAAAAGTAGAGATCCACTCGGCCTGAAACGAAGGCGTCAGCCTTTTCAAGTTCTCCCCATGTAATATTTTTTTGCTCGTTGGTGATTGTTTTAACCAATATCATGTTTTTCGTGAAGGGTTCTTCTCGGTGTGAATTTTTTGAAAAGAGGTTTTCGACTTTTGCTCTATACGCGAGGGGATGATGAATAGACGAGGCACGGAGAAGGCAAACATAAGGTAAAGGTAGGAAAGTACGTAGGTAGTACTAGGTAGATAGGTAGATGGGTAGGTACGTATTCGGAATGAACTTTTGTTTCGGTCTGGAGATGGTTGTAAAAAGCCTTATTATTTTTGCAACGCTTTTCACAGAGTTCTCTAAAGAATTAGGCGCCATTATTGTAATGGTTTTCAATGTGTTTAATCATGTATTGTTGAAGGGTGTAAAAAAACACTGGCGTGTTTGCGCGCCACATTAACTCGCGAATAATTAAAACCCCTAGCGAATATATAGCCCGGATTTTGCTTTTTTCCTACGCAAAGACGTCTGCGTTTTCTGGCCAAGCTGGGTGAATTTTCACGCTGAAAAGATTCGTGTAATGTAGTCGAGTCAGTGATTTCTTAAGCGAGCGACTCAGCCGGATTTGTTGGTTTTATTAACGCTGCGCTGATATATACCTACCTACCTACCTACCTACCTACCTACCTACCAACCTACTCTACCTAGACTTACTATTTTAGCTTTCCAATTTGTTGAATTCTATTCTCTCTTAAGCTCGACTGACCCGACACCCTTTGGTTAATGCAGATTTTAAGTACTCGCCAACGGCATTTTAGATTTATTTTCTTCCGTTACGTCGACTATTAATTTCATATTTTTTTTTTTTTTTGCTTTGCTCCTCTCGTATGCCCTTAACTATAGATAAAACAAAAACAGATTTTCGTGAAATATTATAATTATGTGAATTAAAAAAAAAAGCATCGTTCTTAATTAATGATGGGAGGAGGGTCAATGCAGCTGAAAAGTCGACATTACCACAAAAGGCACATTGAGGACTACTACTGAATCTACTTACTACATTTCAACTTCCTAGCTTAATTTGGAGGGGAGTTGTGCGAGGAACAAGCTCAAAAAAAGGGTTTTACTCCTTTTTAACCTTGAAAACGCTGTTCCTCCCCTATAAGTTGAAATTTGGTATGTATATTTAGTTGGGGACTTAGATGTGCTTTTTGGGGGGTTCTGACTTTTTAGCTCCATTGCACCCCCCCCCCGTGTTTTTTTGATTGGTTTTTCTCATTTTTTTAGCTGTTCTTTCCTCACATAACTCTCCTCCAAAATGAGCTAAGTACTTGAAATTAGGCGTGTACATTTGGGGGGGAGGTACTAGATGTGCGTTTTGGGAGTCTTGAATTTTCAGATTCATTCTACCCCTTTACTGAGTGGTTTTTTGATCGTTTTTCTTATTTCTCGATTTAATTTTTCACATAACTCCCCTCCAAATTGAGCTATGCAGTTGAAATTAGGCGTGTACATTTAGTAGGGGCCCTAGATGTGCTTTTTGGGAATCTCGACCTTTCAGCTTCATTTCTACTTTTCATAGGCCCAATATATGATTTTTTTAGAGTTTGGTCCTCGCATAACTCCTCTCCCAAATTGGGCTGGGAAGTTAAAATTAGGTATGCCTCATCTGTAGAGATCCTTGATGTGCTTTTTGGGAGTTTCGACTTTATAGTCCCATTGAACCCTTTATACTTGCAATGCTGATTTTTCATTTTTTCATTTTTTTCATTTTCAATTTTTCTTGTTTAACCTTCTTTATTTTTCAGTCTTTCAAGTTTTTGATCAAAATCTTCAAATCAAAAATTAGAAACGTCAAGTTTTCTTAATATGACCCCCAGCCCTGAGGCATATCCATGTCAATACATTTTGGGGTACAATGAAGGCGAAAAGTCGAAACTCCCCCCCCCTCAAAGGCATATTTAGAACCCCTACTCAATCTAAATACTATATTTCAACTCGCTAGCTCAATTTGGAGGAGAGTTATGCGAAGAACAAACTCAAAAAATAACAAAACCTCCCCAAAAAATCACATTTCTAAGCTGTAAGGAGGCGAAATGGGTCTAAAAAGTCGGAATCCCCAGAAGCCATATAATGGCCCAAACTAATTCTGCATACCGAATTTCAATTTCCTAGCTCAATTTGAACCGGAAATAGGGAAAGAACGGTCCTTTCTGAAGTACAATATGGTGAAACCCCCTCATATCTCCGCTCTTAATTGACCTAGGAGGCTGATTTTTGAATATATTGCACAACTTTGTATTGTCTATCGATTGGCTCAAAAAAGAACAATTTTTGCAATTTTATTCCCTCAGCACCCCCTCTCAAAAATTTGAGCACAACTGAATTTTAGCCCGAGGTTATACCCGCTCCAAAATATCAAATCTGTCCTCAATCTAAGCATATTTTACCAATTTTATCGTTTTTGATCGGTATCAAGGTGAGCAGATAATTTTTTAGTTTCGGAAAAAAAAATAAAAATAAACATCTGACACGAACAAAAATGGTAATAATGGTCTTTTAAGACTCTATCGCGTATTATGTTGATACCCCCTCCCCCCTGTCATCTGCTTCAAGTCGATGGACCGTAATAGCCTGGTTTTCATTGACAATATGACAGAAAATTCGGATAAAAATTCTACCCTACAGGACAATAATCTTCTGATTTGATAAATTCGACCATGAATATAGGTCGATTTTGTCGTAACGTGGCTGAATAAAAACCGACAATAATTCGAATTCGAATCAACTTCAATGCAAACAAATTCTGTAACCGTTTATCAATAAATTGCCTATTCCATTTGGAATTTAAAATAAACAAGTTATAAAAAAAAAAAAAACTCGAAATTTGTCAACATTTCCAATCGTATTTTTCCAACTTACAAAAGAGTTTGGAAATTGTTTTTTTTTCTCTCTTCAACTTTACGATAACGAGGTATTTCGGACCAGCAGTATTTTTCTTGGCTTCGAAATAAAAAAAATATTTGGAAAATGTTACATTACTGGAATTGGGCGGTACGTCCGATACCTTGTTGGCAATATAACTAAGTGAACGTTGAGCTGCCATCAAAATGGTTATACGATATCGACTTAATCTGAATCAATAAAAATAGTGCAAAAATAACTTAACGATATTGATGAGGAACAATAAGGTCGTATACTTTCATTATGCTATTTACGATTTATTTCGAGTACCGTTGAGAACAAAGCGAGTATGGTCGATTTACGAGCAAATGAACTTCTAGATGAGATGCTGGCTCTGCTGTTGAATATTCTGGCAATAACGAGACGTATGCGTCTTTCAAAGCCTATACTTTCATTGTACGCGAATATTTCTCTGTGTCTTTGGTGTTGTTTGCGTCTGTGTATTTTCTTTTATAGACGTTGTCATCGTTGAAATATTTTCGTTAACCGGATAAAGAGCCGGGCATAAGGATTTCTCGCAGCTAAATACGAATCTCGTCTAGATATAAGATTTACCCCTCTACCACAGTCATCTCTTTGTACGTAGTATACTTGAACGTTATATAGTGTCGTCTTTTTTTGTCTGTATATACCTATATCGGTGTATTTTTCCATTTTATGTAGTAAACTTTTACTTTGCAGCTTTGGTCGACAATTTTGTCGAAATCCTATCGCTATATGTGGAAGTATTGCAAACAATTTTGAACGTTTACAATTTTCGTGTTCTTTTTCTGATTTTTCTCTGTCTTGTGGATTCCCTTCGCCTTTATAGTTTTCTTCATTTTGGGTTTTGTTGGCTTTTACGTTGAGTCGCGTCGTCGCGTCTTTAGTCTATATCTGTCTCTGTACCCTTTTTCTTTTTTTTGGCATTTTTCTTTGCACACTACCTAACTTATACAAGTTTTATTTGAAATTCGATTCTGTGTAATTCCTCAGAGGAAATATGAAACTCTGCCTTTTGTGAAAAGTTTTTAAAAGTCCGATGATGAGTTTCTCCAATATGTACCTCTATAATGATTGTATTTCGATTGCCTTAAATGTAGAATACCGTTTGATGCAACTATTCGACGTATTTCTCTATATTTAGTATATTTGTTACTATACAAGATGCTATAGGTAGGTACGATTCGTTTTGTGATTGGTATTCATAGCGAAAAAAGGGTTTATATTTCTTTGATTGAAAAGTATGCTATACACATCCTTTTGTGAGAGTTTTCCGAGATAAGCAAAGTATAATGTTTTTTTTCTGATGTTCGATTCGTTTTGTAGAAATATCCTTTCTCGTGTATTGTAACCACCTTTGCAGTGTGTAATGAATTTCAGAATATTATTTGTTGCCAGAAGACGAAAGTAGCAGTAAAAGGTGTGTAGAGAAGAGGCAAGCCGGACAGAAGCCAAAATTATCAAATGAAATGAGGTCTGAACTAATTTTCAAATCTTTTGAAGATTTTGTTAATAATTTTTGATGAAAATATCTGGACCTAGGGAGTCCATTATGTTACTACGTGAACGTACAAGAATACCACATTGGTCCAAGTAGAGATCGCATATCAGCACATCAGAGACTTCACATCAAAAATGTAAAAATTCGGAACTTTCGTATCTTTTTCAGTTTTTTACATCTTTAGAATTTTAAAAAGATATTTTTCAGTAATTTTTTTAATCCTTCCTTGGTTTTTTATGCCTCTCGAGAATCTAATCAACTTAAAGAGGGATTTTTTTCGTGATTTTTCATCTTCCTAAGGAACAGTTTGTGATTTTTGAAATGTTTTTAGACTAATTTTCTGTGTCACATTACCAATGAAAACCAGACTATTACAGGAGAGGAAGGGGGTATCAACAAAATCCGTTTTGGGGTCTTAAAAGACCACTGAAATCAATTTCGGCCTTACTAGATATCTATTCCTTTTAATTTTTTATCATCTTCCCCCACCTCCCGCCCTCAACGAAACTAAAAATCATTTGCTTAGCTCGATAATGACCAAAATCGGTGAAATTTGGGCAGTGGACTTGGATTGGCGGCGGATTTGGTATTTGTGAGTAGGGATGACCTGGGATCAAAATTCACTTGTGCTCAAATTTGGAGAGGGGGGTGTAAAATGATATTCTGAACGATTATTTTCATCAATTGGCCAAATAACATTTTCATTCATTTTTTTCATCTTTTGGTAATTTGGGAGTATAAAAATTTACTTGTAAAATGACATTTAAAGTGATTTTTTTTTTATTTTTTTACACGCATACTTTTTGAAGATTTTTTTTCCAATTCTTTATGTTTTTCGACTATAGATAAATAATAGTTTTTGAAATATTTTACAATTAATTTTACACATTATAAGCAAAATATCAAAATTTTGAAAATTTTTGAAGTTTTTTTTGATTTTTTCGCGTATTTTGAACTGTTGAATGATAATTTGAAAATTTATCAATATTTTACGTCTGAAACACGAAAAATCTCATTTTTTGGTTTTTGTATTTTTTTGCTTTAAAGTGTCTAGTCAATGTTTTTTAAATAGTTTTTTCATGGTTTTGAATGTTTCATTGATTTCGAAAGCAAAAAATTAATTTCTTTTTACATTTTTTGCATTTTTTTAGGGATAAATTGCGAAATTACATTTTGGGAAGTAATTTTTTCATCATTTTGCTTACGAAGTGCAAAGAAATAACGCTTATTGAAGACTTTTTTAATTTTTAGCAATTTTTCGTAGTATGAAGGAACGTTTTAAATGACTTCTCTCCCCCCCCCCTTCATTCTATGATTTTACGTCGTGAGGACTTCTAATAAAAAATATGAGGTATTAAGATCAACAAAACCTCTTTTAGGGACTGAAAAGATTAATAAGAACAGTTTTGGACAAGCCAGATATGTTATTTTTAATTTTATAACTTTTTTTTATACTTTGAAAATAACTTTGGAACGTTTCGAAATTTTGCACCTGGCTCATTGAATATTGAGAAAAAATCAAAAGTCGTGAAAATATTTTACAGTAATTTCTATCTTTTTGGCATGCGATTTTTTTGTTAAAATACCGTTAATTTTTCTTAAGAAATTTTTTTCACAGATTTACCTCTTTTATTGGAGATACGAACCCCTTCCTATCATCTTATACTTTTATCTCCTATATCTAACATCCTTGATATGTAACGAACATTTAATGTGTTCTCCAGCCAAAGAAAAAGACAAGATATTTGGATCACTTTGGCACACCATCAACGGAATGGTAGATAAAGTAATTGGGAACCGGGATCAGATTTTTTTAAGAAGAATTTTTCTTCTTAAGACACTTGCTTATTAATTGGGCCCTGCTGAGATTTGTCATTTATGCAAAATTACCATTAAATTTTTTTGCAACTTGGTAAACCAGTTTGATCTAGTTTTATTGCTACCTTTCTCTGGACCTGCAATTTTGGCAAATTCGTAAAAGAATCAGCCTAATCCACGTGCATGTGAACTCTATTAATATATAAGAATCAGAATAATGAAACGTACGTATGTAATTTGCACTCTTCATCGTCTTTCACTTCACACAATCCAGTCAAGTCTAATCGTTTCATCGACGCAATAAAAAAAATACACTGGAAGCCAAAGTAAAAAAAAAAAAAAAAAGAATAAGAAAACGTATGTAGTAGACTTAGACACGATGAGCACAGTGTGTGTTTCGATTCACCTTGCTTCATCAATCCAATTACACTAGACGGCAGTTTTTCTTCGTGGTCGTTTTAATTTCGTATCATTGTTTGCTGACAAAAGCTTTTCATTTATTTTCGAATACGCCATTCAAACGATGGACGAAGCGTTGTAATTAAATAAAGTATAAAATGAAAATGAAAACGAATGAAAAAAAAAAAAAAAGAGCACCAACACCGAGATTAACTCGGCAAATAGGTTTCATTTAAATCGTATCATAATGATTTTACCATAAGTCATTCGAAATCATTATTACAATTCTTTGGCGCTGACATTCGATGATTGATAGCGGCTCACTCCGAATTGGGAACATTCCTATATATCTTCGAAACACACCGAGCTAACTCCCAGTTCTCTTATTGCTTTTGAAAATTATAACCATGCTATAACGTACGCGTAAGTATAAGAAAGAAATACAACCGAGATGGTAGGAGGTGGAAAAAAATGCTGCGCGTAAATTACTCGCATTTAAGATTTCGAACCACAATAATGACATTGTAATTTCTCATCCATAGCAGCATTTTCTTTCCTACTATATAAATGTAGCTAGGGTTTGTATTCGACAGAGAACGTTTTAAAAAGGATCGAATACTTTCGTGTACCCTCCTGTATACCTTGCCTATCAATCTATAGTATGCCAAATTTATTACATGTTATGGGCTGAAAGTAAACAGGATATGCACATAAGTAAAGCCAGATTACTCTCTCGGTCTCTGGCTCTGGCTCTCTCAGTACTCGTCATCTCTTTCGTCGCAATGACTCATATTAATTTTCGCACCGGTACGATTATTCTAAGTAAAATGATTTTTATTTTTAGTTCTATTGCCATTTTTTATACGTAAATACGTATATACAAGAGGGGAAAAAAACAATCGACTAGACGTACATGAATTGCACGAATAGATATGCTGCTCGAAAACGTCTTGTTTCATATCATTCGATACGAGCGTATATACGTGTTTATTCTAATTTGAAATATATTAAACGGTTGCCATCTGCATTGAGATTATCGTATTCGCGAATGCGTCTCTGACGTTCGCTTATTTTTAGAGAAGGTGCGACGCCGCCTAACTCAGAGTCGTAGACTAAACTAAATCATTTCTGGTACGAATTTGTACCAATAATAACAATAATTATGTAATTCCAGTGATGATTTCCGTATGTTTTCGATTATTTATTCGAGTACAAAGTATAAATTAATGGTAATTTAATTGCGACTTTCGTTCAGGGTTAAATTCCTACATATATTCGATGTGTTTATCGAAACCTTATTAAAGTGTAATGTTATACTTTGTCACTGTCGTCAGATCCTTTTTTTAGCAGTTGCGATATGGGTTCAATAATTTTAGCTCAAAAATATCCCAAGCCCGATTGGAATTCTCGAAATGCTGAAATTTCGTATATAAGTACTGTGCTATGCCTATTTCAATATTCCCAAATTTCACTAAGATCAGTGCATATGTTGCCCCTCTTTTGGGGTATAAGCAGGTGCGAAGTTTTTTTTTTTTTTGCCAATTACTTTCCAAATAGAGCACTTACGAAAAAAACGTTTAAACGTAAAACAAGAGAAATTCTGAATCGTGCCTTAAGGAAGGGGAGTGTGCCCTTTCAAAAATTTACGACTTTCTCAAGAAATAAATTCGTTATGCTGGAAAATTTGAAAAAATGGACTCAGAAAAACGTCGTTGAGCGTTTAAAGACAAACCTTTCTGTTTTTACTTTTTTCTTAGGTGGTCATGGGACGGAGCTGTGGCGAAAGTAAAAGAAAAAAGCGTCACTTTGCGATGCTTTTTCAGCCTGATTTTCGTGAAATATTATAAATATGCGAATTGAATCAGTGGAAAGCGTAGAGTGATTCCAATGGGGGGGGGGGGTATTGGGCAAAGATTCCCC
>FIZR01005960.1:0-15217 GCA_900060175.1 Ferrisia virgata
TTGGCGAAAAATGAAAAAATTATGAATAAAAACACACATTTTGGTCCCTCCCCCCCTAAATACTTGAGCTAGGGGTCCAAAAATGGTGTCAAACTTAATTGCCAGATTAGGGGAACCTTTTAGGGCAGGAACGGTCAAAATCGGTTTCCAAGGCCAAAACCCCATACTTAACCAGCTATACCCTTTGTTATGTATCTTCGGTATGGATTACAAAAAAATTATCGCAAAGTGCTGCTTTTGTTGATGTAAATTCTCCTCGAACCATTTTGTCTCCGAACTTGGCCCGTTCCCCTCTTCATCACTATTTTTATAGTGGTATCTGGACGACTAATGACGTACTCAGGTATTGATAGTGTCTGCATCAGCCAAACACCTGTTGCTTGTGGCAAGATCGTAGTCTTCAATGAAACGTTAAAAAAAGAAGCCAAAAAAAAAAAACACAAAAAAAAACACCTTACAGGCGATTAGTAGGTCAACCAGGTATTGAAATAATGTGAACGAAAAAAATACGGGTGGATTTATTTTTTCGTTCGATACTCGGTAACGAGAGTGAGAGAGAGAGAGTGAGAGAGAGAGTGAAATGTAAGCAGAGGAAGAAAAAAGAGCAGAAATTAAACTCATTTGTTTTAATTTTTTTCGCGCGAATTTCCATTCGGTTCGCATAGTTGGCGTGAAGAGTTGAAAAATACAAAATCACTGGTTAGACGCGAAGATACGCTACGTGAAGGTGTAAAAATATACAACGAACGTTAAATTGTGCTGGAAAGTTTAAGGCGGCGGCCATCCCTTTGGGATAGGTTCGGTAGTAAATACTGGAATGTGTGTGTGTGGTGGTGTAAATACGGTGCAGTAAAGGCGGGGTTTTTTATCCTTCTAAAACCAG
This sequence comes from Ferrisia virgata, assembly GCA_900060175.1. Taxonomy (NCBI): domain Eukaryota; kingdom Metazoa; phylum Arthropoda; class Insecta; order Hemiptera; family Pseudococcidae; genus Ferrisia; species Ferrisia virgata. The sequence goes on from FIZR01005960.1 coordinate 884, forward strand.
CGTCGGACTAATAGGTTGTTTTTAATTACGACGAGGTCAAGGTGGATGGTGTTTTTATACTGCGCGAACAGGTTTACTGCGGAATGAATTTTATAGCTAAATGAAGCGTGTAGAGTAATTCAAATTTAATGTTGAATGGATTAAAGTTTATGTTATGTATATAAAGTAGGTGTTTTGTAATACGCTGCCGTACAAAACGAACTGAAGAACGTTGGTCTTTCCGGCCGTTCCTCTACTTCTGGTATTACCTTTGTCAGCGTTGGTAAAATTTAATAAAGCAAAACTTCCGAAAGTATGTGTGTCCGGCCGGTATAGTACCGTACCGCAACCTTACCGTACCGACCGCACTCGTTACTAATGGTACGAAATAGATACCGAATACGCGTGTACTTTTCTTTTTTTTCTCGTTTCTTCGTTCTCGTCAACGTTAAGGTCTGAGTTTTGAGTTTGGCTTACCATTCATTGATTTCTCTCGTTAATTTGCTTAATGAACGAGAAAGTTAGTTCGTCGAAATGTTTCATCGTCAAAAACAAGGCGTACACGTTTCGCTGCGAATACGACCAAACGCCCCCACCCAGTTACCCGCTTGCCTTATAATTTTCGTGAAAAATTTTCATAGTCAATTAACATCGATGTAAAGTAAATTTGAAATAGCGCGTCACTACCTACGCTTAGATAGGTAGGTAGGTAGAGGTACCAACAGCTGTGACAATTCAACTAATGGTGTGCCCCCCCTCCCCGTTAACCGTTAACATTCGAATCTCTTTGATGAAAAGATAACACGAGCTATACTTGTACGAAGCTGATGTTTTACGTAGGTTAAATAGGTACACGCAAATCGTACAGTTCGACTCGCCAAATTAAATAATCGTCGATTGAGAACTTTTAAGTTGAAATGAGAAGAGTGGGTGCTGGATTTTACACGATTTTGACAGGCGACCAACGAAATGTACTGTGTTCTGCGGTACTCGCGAATGCTACAGATCGGTTCAAATATGATTCAATAATGTCGATGATGATATTCGTGGCTGTGGGATTGCCAAAATTTTACCTTTTACCGAGAAGAAAAACGAGTGGGTAGACGCTCGCGAATAGTGAAAACTTCCTTCTGATTTTAGTTTGGAAGTTGGGCAGGTAATGGTATTGATTAATTCGTCGAGTCAGCGGTTTTTTTTTTTTCGAAAAGTTATGAAAATCTTTTGTCGAGAATTTAAGTTTTAAACACTTAAAACTTACTTTGAAGTTGTTCAAAAGTAAGAATAAGCGTTTCTAAGCTTGAAAATATTTTTCAATAACAATGTTAATGTGTCTAATTAGAATTTCTTCAAGTTTCATTACGTAACTTAAATTGATAAATTTTCTAGCGTTTGTACAAGCGTGCTTTTAGAATGGAATATCGAAACTGCTCAATGCGTATATTGTACTCGTACTACATACCAAAATTCAGCTTTTTGAGGCAATTAAGGAAGGTGCAGGGTGGTCGAGTGCAATAGGTGTGACCAATTGTTGAAAAAAGGTGAAAAACTCTGTTTTTTTTGTGGGTTCATTGCTGGAAAGTGGTTTGATAATGAAACATGGAAAGTATCAAAATCACGTAAACGGGCACCTTCCTCGAGCAACATATTAAACTTCTCAATTGACTTCTGGGACCACTAAAGCGATAGTGTAATTATTTCGTTTCGCCCCAAAGTCGCTTACGTCGATAAAAAGTAATAGTCATGTTTTCCATTGGAACATAAGATAAGAAAAAAAAAAATTCTCGCAAACGATGCTTTTTCAGTCCGATTTTCGTGACATATCGCAATTATGAGAATTTAAAAAAAGCATCGCTCCTAGTCAGCGTTACAGGTAGGAAGGGTTCAATGGGGCGAAAAATTCGGAACCCCCAAAAACACATTTAAAATCTCTACAGGCGAGTCATACCTAATTTCAACTTCCTAGCCCGATTGGAAGGGGAGTTATGCGAGGAACAAACTCTAAAAATCGAAAAAATCAACCAAAAAATCACATATTTGGAGCTGTGAAGCGGTGAAATGGGGTTGAGAAGTCGAGACCCCCAAAAGGCACATTTAGAGCCCCTAATAAATGTACGTACATAATTACAAGTTCTTAGTCAATTTGGAGGGGATTTATGTGAGAAACAAAGTCAAAAAACACCAAAAATGAGAAAAAGCGATAAAAACCACTTTTTGGGAGGTGGAGGGGGGGTGTAATGGAGCTAAAAAGTTGGAACCTCCAAAAAGCAGGTCTAGGGCCACAACTGAATGTACACACCAAATTTCAACTTCGTAACTGAATTTGGTGGGGAGATAGGGGAGGAATAGCCCTTTTTCAAAGTCAAAAAGGGGAAAACCCCCATATCTCCCCTCCTAATTGACTTAAGAGGTTGATTTTTGGATATGCTATACAACATTTGATTCTCTATCAATTAGCTTAAAAATGGGCAGGTTTTGTGATTTTAACCCCTCAGCACCCCCTCCCCCAAATTGGGGCGTAACTGAATTTTTTACCCAACTCCATCCCCTTTCACATATATCTAATTCGTCGCTACACTGAGCCGATTGGCCGAATCGGAGCGATTTTGGTGGGTATCGAGCGGAGTAAATCATTTTATTGTTCGGAAAAAGAATAAAATAAAAAAAAAATTGAATTAAATAGCTATAAATCGTCTTAATGGTCTTCTGGGACCCCAAAACGGATTTTGTTGGTATTTCCCCGCCCCCTCAACTGCCGTTGGTCGGTAGACTGTAATCGACTGTTTTTCATTAACAATATGACATAGAAACTCAAACCAAAAATGTTCCGCCGAATTTTCATGAAATATTAAAGTTATGTAAGCTGAAAAAAATTTTTCTTCGACACCACCTAGAAGCACATCTGAGACTTATACTAAATCAACATACCAAATTTCAACTTCCTACCGCAATTTAGTGAAAAGATAGGAGAGGAACAGCCTATTTTTCAAGGTCAAAACCGAGAAAAACCCTCGAATCTCCCCTCCTAATCGACTTAGGAAGCTGATTTTTGCCGTTGTTATACAACTTTGGTTTCTCTATCGAATCGCTCAAAAAGGAACATTTTTTGCGGTTTTGACCTCTCAGCACCACCTCCCTCCAAATTTAAGCGTAACTGAATTTTTTCCAAGGTCATTTGGTTGGTATCGAGCGGAGTAAATGATTTCTAATTTCCGGGTAAAAAAATGAGAAATAAAAATAGTTATTCGACACCGCCAAAAATGGTCTTAATGGTCTTCTAGGACCTCAAAGCGAATCCTATTGATATTCCCCCCTCCCTGCTCATCTACAGTAGGTCGATAGACTGTAATAGCCTGGTTTTCATTGACGATATGACCTGGGTAGAAAATCAAGCTAAAATGCGATTCGCATTTGTTTCTAGCCTGGTTTTCTGCTTCGTAATGTCGAAAAAAATCAGTCTACTTATTTACTCTTTATCGACTAACGATGGGGAATAGGGAGGATAGGATCATCAAAATCCATTTTGGGACTGTTAGAAGTCACAAAGATCATTTTTAGCCGTATCAGATATATCCTCCCCCCCCCCCCTCAAGACTAAAATTACTTACTCGGCTCGATACCGACCAAAATCCCTCAAATCATTGTCGACGGAATAAAGCCGCACGAAGGGGGATAGTCGTGTTCAAATTTTGCGGGGGAGGGGGTGCTGAGGGGCAAAAATGATAAATGGTAAAAATTGTTCGTTTTCAAGTCAATTGACAGAGAATAAAAAGTTGTCCATCATATCCTGAAATCTGTCTCATACGTTGATTAGGTAGAGAGGGGGGGTATGGAGGTTTTCCACCTTTCCACCTTGAAATTAGGCTGCTCCTCCCCTATCTCGCTTCCAAATTGAGCTGCGAAGTTGAAATTTTGTACGTGGATTTAGTAAAGGTCGCACATGTGCCTCTAGATGACATAGACTTTTCACACACCCCCTCCCCCCGGTACACTCTCTCACTGCGCCGAAAAAGTGGTTTTTGCTCTTGTTCGAGTTTGTTTCTCGTACATTGACATATTTCTGTTCGTAATATTGTGCTAAGGTGTTGAAATTTGGCGCGTATATTTGGTAGAGATGCTCGATTTAGATGTTTCAACTTTTCACCCTTGTTGCACCTTCTAACAACGCTGAAGAGTGATTTTTTTTTTGGAACTTGTTCGCTAGGCTCTCGTTGATTTTGAACGGTTGGTTCGTCGTTGTCGTTGAATGAATATAATTTTCGCGTTTTATTTTGGAAATTTTTCTCTAAGCCCATATCGAAGGTTCTGCTGTCGTGCAATATTTCAGGCCAAAATCGACTCGTATTTCTCGATATTTCAGAAAAATGAATTTTTTTTTCTGACTAGAGAATTATTATTCCGCATTATTATCGAGTAGTAAACAACGCAAACGCTTCGGATAAATCAACACTCAGTCTGTACCTATAATTAACAAAATGCGTGGGCCTGCGTCGCATCGTAAACCGAAGTTTATTGACGTGCAAAAGAAATTAAGGTCGGTTTGAAATTTACATACGAACATTTGTCGGTCTCGGTGCAGGTCTGCTCATCAACGAGCCTATTTTCGTTTTTCTCGAAGGTAGCTACTATTCGGTAGTATTTGGGGCGTATAATTTCGTCTTAGGGAAAATAACCATTACGTTGGCGAGATGTACCCCCTCATCCTTTACCCATCTGTCTGTCCGGCAGCATTCGCCATTTCTCAACGTGTAAAACGCTCAAATATCTAATGGTTTTTCTCGTAACCAAAGCGAAAGAGGAAAAAGAAAACAGAAAAAAAAAACAAGTATCGGTATGATATGGAAGAATTTTCAATTTCGGAATTAAGACCTTGGTTCCGAAACTGTTCTATCCTAAATACTTTCGAATGTATATCCTGAAACAAAAGAAGTAAAGAAAAATAATCATTTAAGACGGTCGAAAAGAACAAAAAAAAAAACTTCCAACACTTGTTGCCTGAAAAACTTTTTAATGATGGAAAAGTGACTGACTATGGACGACGATATCATTAGTATGTGCAAGTGGACCGTGTACAGATGGAGGTGGACTTGCGCTTCTGCTTTTAGGTCTGCAAATATAGTTGCCATTTTAGTTGCAAAAGTTTTCTATTCATTTTTTTTTTTTTTTTGTAAATTTTTCTATATTTTCTGCTCTTTTAAGAATGAGGTTACTGCACGTATACCTGACCTATACGAAAATACAATATTTTATGACCTTTTTCTCATTTGAAGTTTTCCATTTACCTAAATATGTTTGTCTCCTTCCTCGTTTCAGCTTTTATCACCTCGTAACCGTTGTAATTACATTATACTTCTTACTTAACGTAGCTTGACTTAATATACCTTGAAAGAGAACTGGCAAATGAACAGATATCGCTGGAGGGATTTTCCAGTTACATCTACGACAAAGCCGAACGAATTTAATTTTACGTCGGTCTTGGCGAATTGATGAAAAACTCGCCAACTCGTAGAAGCTGCGATAACCATGATTCTTCGTAAATATTACGCTTCGTACCTACGTTTGATCTTATGCTCGTAAATACGTGTACTTTACTGACGGTGGCGTGTTACAGTCTTCGCTCAAACAATGCAAACGAATTGACCTACATATTTTGAACTTTATAGGTATTTACAAGGACGACGGACGAGCCAATTAAATAAAAATCTCGTATTCCGCGTATACAGCCGGTATCTACTCGTAGCCGCGCACACATATCCCAGACCATTTTCTTTTTTTTTTTTTTCGTATTCGAACGTCGGCGATGCGGATTTTTCCCAAGTACCTATCTAATCTGTGGCCCACGTAAAACAACGGGTACCATCGTGGTCGTCTCGCTGTTTCGTTTCGTAATTTCGCTGAAATATATGGGTACGTAGTTGGCGTATTATAAAGTACTCGTACGTACGCAAGGGGGGGGGGCACATTTGTACGAGTACGTATTTATATATCAAGCGTACAATCCGGATGTTGGCGTTTGTGTACCAACATTCGGTCGCAAATAAGATCAACCCCGGCGACCGGATTATAATTGTGCCTCGTAATGCGGAAACGTGTTCATTTTTTCAACCATTCGTCGACGTGATATTTTTCAATCACATCTTAACCTTAATGGCGTAGGAGAGATGGTGTTGCTGTTGCCGGTCACGAGAGCGACAAAATTGCTCGTCTAATATATTATGTACTTAGCTATCTATCGGCTACGTGCATCGTGGCTACAAATATGAATGAGGAGCACGTTAAGATAAAAACTTCATTCGCCATTCCTTACCAGTCTTCGTCGCGCTATCCTTCTATCGCGATATTAAATCATGAAAATTTGTAAATACCGAAAAAAAAAAGAAAAAAAAGAAAGATAGAATACGTATTACGTCTTGAGTACTCGAGTAATCTGTAGGAGTGGATATGAAGGATATTGCGCAGATTTTTCCGATGCTTCAGATTCCAACATCTACATAATAATACACGTCATGTGTAAATACCTATTACTTACATACACACCTAATACATATGTATTCGACGCTGTGATTCGAATGATTGGATTGCCAAATAAGTGGATTGAATTTTGTGATGATGGTTTTTCGTCTTTTGCTTTTGACGTAGATAGGTAGGTAGGTAGGTACTAGGTATTTCATTCGTGCGATATTCCTGTACCCGTAAAAGGTTATCGAACTTTGAAGACCTTTTTTTTTCCACATTTTTTTTAACTTTTTCTATTTCTCGCAACGAGCTCGTTCAAATGTCTATCTACCCGAAGATGCATAAATTCAGGCTCGCGCCAAAAATACCTTTTTAGCCTGATTTTCTATGTCATATTATTGTCAGCGAAAACCAGGCTATTACAGTCTAGCGACCACCGGCCCTCTTTTCGACTTCTTAGCTCAATTTAGAGGGGAGAAATTCAACGAATAAGAAAGTACGATCAAAAAACCACATATTAGGGGATGTGAAGTGGTGAAAAGGGGCTGAAGAGTCGAGACCCCCGCCCAAAAGGTATATCTAGGGCCCCTACTATATGTACATACCTAATCTCAAGTTGCTAGTTCAATTTGGAAAAGAGTTGAGGTCCTACAAGACCATTAAGTAGGGTTTTAGCCATGTCAGATATCCCCCCGCCCCCGCGAACATTAAAATCATTTACTCCGCTCGATGCCGATCAAAATCGTTCCAATTCGGTCAATCGACTCAATTCGGTGGCGAATTAAATATATATGAGTGAAGATAAATTTGGGTCGAAATTCAGTGATTCCCTAATTTGGGGGAGGGGGTGCTGAGGGGTCAAAATCATAAAAATTTCCCTTTTTGAAACTAATTGATAGAAAATCAAACGTTGTATAGCATATCCAAAAATCAACCTCCTAAGTTAATTAGAAGGGGAGATATGGACGTTTTCCCCCTTTTTGATGCTGAAAAAGGGCTGTTCCTCCCCTATCTCCCCACCAAATTGAGCTAAGAAGTTGAAATTTGGTAAGTACATTCAGTTGACACCCTGGAATGTGCCTTTTGAAGGTTCCAACTTTTAAGCTTCATTACACCTCCTCACACCCCCAAAAACTGGTTTTTTGATCGCTTTTTCTCATTTTTGCAGTTTTTTGAGTTTTTTTCTCACATAACTCCCCTCCAAATTGAACTAGCAACTTGAAGTTAGGTATGTACATATAGTAAGAGCCCTAGATATGCCTTTTGGGCGTTGGGTCTCGACTCTTCGGCCCCTTTTCACCCCCTTCACATCCCCTAATATGTGGTTTTTTGATCGTATTTTATTATTTGTTGAGTTTCTCCCCTCCAAATTGAGCTAAGAAGTTGAAAAGAGGTATGTTCATTTAGTAGGGGCCATAAATATACCTTTTTGGGATTCCGACTTTTTGGCTTCATCACAACCCTTCACACGGTTAAAAAAAGTAGTTTTTTTAGTTTTTTCCTCCCATAATTCCCCTCTAAATTGAACTAGCCACTTGAAATTGGGTATGTACATTTGGTTGGGGTCCTAGATGTGCCTTTTGGGGGTCTCGACTCTTCAGCCCCATTTCATCCTTTCACATCCTCTAATTTAACCGTTTTTTCTTATTTCTCTGAGATTCAATCATTTAATTCCCTTTTGTCTTTCGGATACAATCATTTATCTGCTTTTTGTCTATTGGATTTTATCATTTATCATTTATGATTTATCTGTCTTTCTTCTTTTGGATTTTAACATTTATCATTTATCATTAATCTTTTTTTGTTTTTTTTGGATTTAATCATTTATCTATCCTTTGTCTTTGGGATTTTATCATTTATCTGCTTTTTATTTTTTGTATTTTATTATTTATCTGTCTTTTTTCTTCGGGGAATTAATCGATTTTCTATTTTTTATCTATTTTCATTCATTCTTTATCCTTTTATCTCGTCAATTTCATTGTTTACATGCCGTTTTTTCTTGACGATTTTATCATTTATCCGGCTTTTTTCTGTTGGGACTTTGTCATTCATCTTTTGTCATTTATCTGCTTTTTTGTTTTTTCTCATTTATCCTTTATCCTTTGGTTTTTTGGATTTCATCATGTATCTGCTTTTGGTCTTTTGGATTGTATACTATTTATCATTTATCTACCGTTTGTATTTTGGATTTAATCTAATGACTACACATGAGTGATAAAGGAAGTTGAACAAAAGGCTGATTGCTAAAAGATAAATGATGAAATCAAGAAGACAGATAAAATATGAAAGACTAGAGGTTGTTAAACCATAAAAGACGAAAAAAACTGATCAAAAATGAATGATAAATGCTAAAGGATAAATGATAAAATCTATAAGGCAGAATAAACCAATCGAGGTTGTTCCTCGCATAACTCCCCTCCAAATTGTGCCAGGAACTTGGAATTAGGTATGTACATTCAGTAGGGGCGCTACATGCGCCTTTTCTGGGTTTATAATTTTCAGCTCCATTTCACCACCTCACAGCCCCAAAACAGTGGGTTTTTTGGTCATTTTTTTCTTTTTTTTTTTTTTGAATTTTCTCCTCGCATAACTCCCCTTTTAATTGAGTCAGGAACTTGAAATTACCGATGTACATTTCGTAGCTGCCCTAAATGTGCATTTGGGGTGCGAGACTCCTCGTTGCATATCCTCACAACCCTAAATATGTGTTTTTTTGGTTTATTTTTCTAATTTTTAGAGTTTGTTCCTCGCATAACTATCCTCCAAATTGCGATGGCATGTTGAATTTAGGTATAGTCCCGTCTGTAGGAATCCTAGATCTGCCTTTTGGGGATTTCCACTTTTTAGCCTCATTGAACCCTTTCCTACTCGCAATGCTTTTTTTCAATTCTCACGATGGTAATATGTCACGAAAATCAGGCTGAAAAGCATTTAAATGAAACCCAGATGGCTAGTATTCTCCATTGATCAAGGAGTTTATCGTTTGAAAGTTCGTTTTGACCACTTTTCGGATATATGCGACGTATTATTTTTTTCTCCACCAAGGTTAAAAGCTATCGTTTGGTTTGGTACTGATCAGAAATCATGAAACACTTTGATAGTAAACTTGGCTAGCGATTTTGACCATAATTGTGCGCCCAAACAAGTGGCCCCCGGGATAAAATGTACTCAATCTACTCTCCTTCCTGCGCCTTTGGATTTAAATTTCGAAATTAACCTGGGATGCGAGTATTGATGATTGAGAATAATTTTTAATAAAATTTCGATCCCTCGCCCCTCTCCCCCCTCTCATCGTTATCACCATCCTGGATTAATTCTGCGCGCAAGCTCGATAACGTTGGATTTTCGTATTCTATTTTAGAGAACATTTTTAAAATTTGTTTACTTAGTTGTAGACTATTACGGCCTATCGATTTATGGTGAGTGGAGAGGGGGGGGTACTAACAAAATCCGTTTCGGGGTCCTAGAAGACCACTACGACCATTTTTGGCCGTGTCAGATATTTATTTTTATTTTTTTTTTCCTCCGAAGTCTAAAATCATCTACTCTGTTCGACACTGATCAAAATCGCTCCAATTCGGGAAATAAGCTCAGTTGGACGGCAGATTAGATGCATATGAGTGGCGATGGCCTTGAATCAATATTTAGTCAAGCCTAAATGGGGGGGGGGGGTTGCTGAATGGCCAAAACAGCAAAAATTATTCTTTATCAAGCCAATCGTTAGAGAATTCAAAGTAGTTGTGTAACATATCCAAAAATCAACCTCCTAAATCAATTAGAAGGAGAGATATGGGGGGGATTTTCCCTTTTTGACCTTGAAAATACGCTGTTCCTGCCCTATCTCGCCCCTCCAAATTGAGCTAAGAATTTGAAAATTTGTATGTAAACTTGGCAGGGGCCATAGATATGTCTTTTGGGAGTTTCGATATGTTAAGCCTCGTTGCATTCGCTTTTCCTTAGCACTGATTAGGTAAAAAACATCGCATCAATTTACACAATTATAAAATATTTTACGAAAATCAGGCTGAAAAAGCATCGCAAGCGGTGACGTTTTCTTTTTTTTTTTTTTATTACGTTGAGGGGTATAATTTTGTCTCGTGTGATTTTGAAAAAAAAACAACCTATGCAATCGGCTTTAGAAAAGTAGGTAGCGGTGCAACGATGTTGCAATATTTGCGGACGTATTAATTTGAAGGAGCGCAGCAGTATCGTGTGTTTAAAATACCTTCGTGTTGATGATTTCTTGGCGCATCGTGAACTTGGAATAGCAGGCATTAAAATTACTCGTAGGTTTCGCGTTGCATTTGCAAAAGTCACATTATCGATTAATAAATTTCAACGTGACGCATCTCGAATTACGTATATTTGGTTGGTAGTCGCGAACAACGTTCCTTCGTATTCGCATTTCTCAGTCTTTATATGTGTCGTTCTTTATATTATGTAAGTTTTCGTTGGCCTGGTTTCGCTCTCCGTTTCTGTGAAAATCAATCGGATAAAATGTAAACTTCGCAAATTAGGCTTAATATTTATTAATTTTCTAAATGCTACGTCGAGTTTGGCTGGGTAGTTTGTTGAGCCAGAGAAAATAGAAGTGTAGCGACTGACGAAGTGGCAGTAGAGCTGTGTAAGTGTAACACTAAACAATGCACCAACCAACAAATTTGAATTTTGGGTCAATTTCGGCGCCTGCAACGTGTCAACATTTTATCGTAAAATTATTGGACGGCGACGCGCAGCGGGTATTCGTGAAATACGCGGGCAACTGACACGACTACGTAGTCAGCTAGTCACACTCTGCTGCATATGAAATAAGAAAAAAAAAAAAAAAAATTACCACCGTGTTTTTAATGTATATTATGTACCAATTGTACATGTACCTATCTACTACCTAGCTTATTTTACACGACAAATGTTTTCCGAATAATTCTCCTAAATGAACTTTTAGCCACGTTTTTATTTACGGTACGGTTTGTCATCGGGGTTTTTTCTCTTAGTAACAATGTATGTATATTTTTTATATTACTCGTACGTATTTTAGGTACTTAATAAATCGCGTTCATAGTGGTACATCTACACTCGAATAAGGTACCCACCCGTTCGAACACGCGAAATTTATTTTCAATTTTTTTTTTTTTTTACACACATTTTTCGAAGCGACGCGACAGTTGTACGAGTAAAATGGCATTTAGATTAGATTGTGAGATAGATATCGTGTTCAGATGGCTTTTTTTTTACAAACGTTCGTATTGTGCGAATATTTCGTAAAATAATATGCAAGCGTAGAAACTCTTGTTTTCTTTATAGCACACATTTTTTCTGCTCGATCAATGACTAATTGTGGAAATGCGAGCAGAGGTAAAAAGAAGAAAAACTTTCAAGATCAATCTGAAATTAGAAAATTATTTTTTGGTTCGATACTCATCGAAATGGTTGAAATTTTGAACGTGTATTAAGGGTATGAAAGCAGAAATGATCGAGAGGCAACATTTTTATCAATTTTCAACAGCAATCCGAAGGGACTAGGAAAAAAATTTTTCTAACCCTTTGCTAAATTCAGCTACAGCAATGAAATCTTGCATGCAGGTTTAGTAGAGATGGTTCGTTTCATGTCAAAACGTCACAAATTTGACCTCGGATACTTTGATTTTGCACAAAAAAATTATCAGGAGTTTGCATTACTTTTCAATGGGATGAGCGGTGGAGGGGGCGTTGCAATTTTTTGCGCAATGGCTTAATTTTGAAGGCTGATATTTCGTAATTAGTTAGTTACGTAAAATGAATCTGTTGGCGCGTCTCTATATCGAACTGAGAATTTTTTAATCGTAAATTTTAACTTTTAAAATAAAAGTCTTAACTTTTCAAGAAGAGTAGAAAAGTTTAAACTCGTTATTTAAAAATCTGAAAAAAAAAAAAATAACACGAAAAAACCTGTTTATGTTCATTTAAGCCATCAGTTTTAAGAATACGATTTCAACATCCGTACGGGGTAAAGGGTCTCCAAAACTTTGGTCGAAATTCAAAATGATGTAAATTAAACTAATTCGAAAACGCAGATTTTCAATATCGACCTTTTTTCTTCCTAACTCGATCGTTCTAAGCTCTGAATATGGTCAAAGTTCAAAAAAAAAAATGCAAAAAGTAAATTAACATATCGATTCTTACCAATTTGTTGTTGTTGAGTTTGAATATTGGCTTGTATTTTCGGATATATCCTCTGACTCGACATCAGAACAATAAAAATATTTTGAAAATATATATTAAAACCGCTTGCTGGCGTTGAGATCGATTTTCAACCAACTTTCGTGATTCGACTTTTCGTTATCCGCATCATTTATATTTTTGGTTTTTTGGGGCTCATTGCGGAGCACGCGAGAGTCGAATCAAGAAAGCAAGGTGATATTTGATCAGAGCACAGTCGATATGATAAAAATCCATATGCCGCACGTTGTTTCGATTTTTTCTCACAATTTTTCCGTCAGTGTTGCGACGGGGTAAAGGGGGGGGGGAATATTTTATCAAAAAAAAAAAATCAGCGAAATATTCAAATTCAGCTACCTTAAATTAATAATAATCGATACGTCATCTCACTTCCTGCATTTTTAAAATTTTGTCCATGTTGTGGGAGGAGTGAGGGGGGGGGGGGTTAATGAATTGAATCCAGAATATAATCCGATATTAAAAACTGAACGTCCTCGAATTGGTAAAAATCGATATGTCGCTTTACTTTCTCAAATTTTTTGAAATTTTTACCAAAATTGAGGCCCCTCATCGTCTCATAGGCTGGTTGAGATGCCATTTTAAAAATCAAATTGGTTCAAGTATACGTATATTTTTTTTTAATGGGGTTTTGTTATCCTGGGCGTTTATAATTGCTAAGATTTTTAAGCCCAGTGTTTTAAAAGGGGTCAGAAAGGTTAGGACTTAAATTTAGTGTTGGAGGTCGAGTTCTTTTAATAAGAGGAGGATTTTTTGCATGCCTGTGGAGCAATCTGGAATGGAGCGGGTGTTTTCTGCGATATTTAAGGTTTGTCTTTTTCGTTTCAAGTTGGGGCAGACGAACAGCAGGTGTTGGGTGGTGATGGGCTCGGAGTTGCCAAATTGACACATAGGTGGCTATGGGTTATTTTTGTGTGACCGATGCTAAGACGTGTAATGATTATTTCATGCATAAAAAGATCTTTTCATGATAATTTTTCAAATTTTGAAAATGAAAATTTTACTATTCACGTAATAAGTTCAACTTGGAGTTTTCAAATATCTGTAAAATCTGGTAAATTGATTCATCCTATGTCCAAGCAGTCCCGGAATAAGAGCTTTCAAAATGGAACCGTTTCGTAAAGTATGGCGATTATTTGAAAAATACGAAGACCTCCCTTCATCCACACCCGCAAATACCTGAAGGGCTAGGATCAAAATGACAACCATTCCTTTACTCTGTACACTGCTGAGAGGAACCAGGACTAAAATTTTGAACAAAATTGAAATAGCCAATGTCAAGTTTGGATGCTTTGGAACTTAAAACGAGCTCGGACATTTTACTTTTTTTATTTATTTTTTTTTTATTATTATTTGTACTGGCGTTTTTAATTTCATGATTATTACGCCAGTTTTCACTTTAGATTTTATTCATTAGTTTTGATAGTTTAAGGAATTTTAGAATTTTTTCTATTGTTTGGTAGTTGTCTGTTATTGCTGTTTCTTTCAGTTGTAGGGACGATCGAATGGGTTTAAGGTTCTGAGAATATGGAGCTGGTGATGGATGTGATTTACTATAGGATTTGTCGAGAATTTGTTTCGAATGATTTTCAAAGCACTTAGGGAATCGCTTTGAATCAGAAATTGTTGGAAAGTGTAAGTAAACAATGTAAAATAGCAATAAGTTCAGCTGTGAAGATTTAAGAG
>FIZR01005961.1:0-43792 GCA_900060175.1 Ferrisia virgata
AGGCGGAGGACGTTCCTATTAAAATTAAGAGCTCATACGTGGAGAGAATTTTTTTTAGGTGTCTACCAACCAGTTTTTCAGGGTACCAAGTGAAAAAAAAATAATCGTTTTTTTAGACCCACCCTAGTGTATGTATTATTGGACAATAGGAGCAATAAAAAATAAAAAATTTCTCAATAGAAATAAGTTTGTGGAGTTTCAAAATTTTCTTCAAATATGTCTTGATTTCAACTCATTTTATGTCAACTTTATTTACATCATAAAATGACAAAGGAACACTGAAAAAAAAAAAAAAAAAAAAAACGCGAGTAGTAGTTATATATGATTCTTATGAAAAATAGGAAGCAGTACGTATTTATGTAAACGATTTTCATAATAATTCTTTTGTAAGCCTTGGGTAGCATTTCTTCAATTTATTTCACGATTTTCTCCTTTTCTCAAACAGGTTCACAGCGAGCTTAACTAACCATACGCGTATTACAATCCCCAGGTAGGCGTGCTTAAAGTAAACCCCCCCAGTAGAGCGTTTCGAATCCCTCGATTAACGTCGATTTAATAACCTATTAAAGTACATAATCTTATATACAGAACCCTTCTTTCTTTTATATATTTGGACGTTTTATACTAAAATGTTGAAAAAATGGCCATATTCTGGGTCGTAAAGTCGATTGAAAATTCACCTAACCCCCTATACAGACACTGTAGGAGGAATAATTAAAAGTCGTAATTTTTCGTCCTCAAATATCCATCAAAAGTTTACAACTCACGGTTGTACGTACTACTACGCGCAGAGTGGACCACATGGAGACAATTTAATATCCTTTGATCTCCCTTATATATACCTAGTCTAAACTTTATCCTATTATAAAAGAAATGGGATAGTTGGCCGTTAATTTTTGATGAAATTGTGTTTGACAGATTTACGTTGTCTTTTGTCTAGACAATATAACACTAGAATACGTATTATTAGACAATACTTGTAAGGTTCGACAAAAAAAAAAAAAAGAAAAAAAAGATGGGTACCTACGTAAAAATGATTTTTTTTTATTTTACGATACTGATCGCGGTCTTTTGTTTGGTTGACATTTTATAAGGTCGTTTAAACCATTTGAATATTTTCGCAGGCAGGACAGGGCGGGTGAAGCGGCATCAAAATCAAAAGAATGGTAATGATTTTGGCGTATAATTTATGTTTTACACGTAAAACAAAAGCGATTGAAAAATTAGTTGACTGTTTTGAAGTTTTTGGTATACTGTGAAGAATTTCAAGTGAACGGTTTTTCGTTATGGTCTCGGAGTGTTTTTATTTTTTTCAAACGAAAAGAATACCCGTGTATTAGAATTCGAGGTTGCGACTCATTTACAGATTACTACCTTTCTTTGTTTTTTTTTCCTCTCTGAATATTATTTACTTTTTAAATTATTCTCCTATCACTCGAAGACGTTTGGTTTTCTAAACTACTATTTATTAGGTAATGAAGCTTTAATTAGTATTCAAAACATTTACCCAGTGCAGTAATATATGACCAAGACGAGACGCAGCAGACGGTTACTCGTAGCAAACTGATTCCTTCTAATTGCCGAGTGCATGTATTGGTCATACATATACGAAAAAAAAAAAAAAATCTCGTCAGTGAGAGCTATAATTATACCGTACGTATTTTTTTTATTTTTTTTTTTCGTCCAATACGTGCATGTCCATGGTATGAAAAAATTAGAGGAAAGGTCCAATTATTATAGATGTAGATAGATGGTAGATAGGTATAGGTGGGTAAGGTACCTCGTCGCGTCGCGTCGAGTCACGCCAAACAATAATAATAAAATCTTTTCAGGATTTCTGCTACGTTGATTGCACTGATTTGTTGTAATCGCGTAGAACATAAACCACTAGGATACAGCTTTTTCGTTGTCATTACATCCGTTTTTTATTACAGTATTGGCTTATTTTATGCAAGCATGAAATGAAAATTAATTCTTACATAATTAACAAATTGTTATTGTTTTTCTCATGACTGTATATTTGTTTGAAAAATAATTTATTAGTCTGCGATGGATGGGTGTACATTACATACCTTCCATAGCTAGCTGCGAAAAAATTTCCTGTCTGGTGTGATATTTACTTCTATACGTTTTGTGTGACTCATGAGCCATTCTAAACCTAACTAGAAATGTACAGGTGGGTTTTAATTTTGAAATGTTGATATCGTTGATATGTATGTAAAATAGGAGCTGCCATGACTAAAAATTATGGAAAAATTAAAATGTACTTACTAACATTTTACATATATTTTTGAAGGACGGATCAAAAGGCTCGCTATCGGCCTGATTTTTGTGAGATATTATAATCGTGTGAATTGAAAAAAAAAGAATCGCTTTTTCTTAATTAGTAATAAGGGTAGGAAGGGTTCAATGGGGCGAAAAAATTTAAGCACCAAAAGACACATTTAGGAGCTTTAACAAATCTACTAATCAAATTTCAACTTCCTGGCTCAATTTGAAATGGAGTTATGCGAGGAACAAACTCAAAAAATAAGAAAAACTGAGGGGCTGTTCAGGGATGTAATTAGACTGAAAAGTCGAAACTGTCAAAGGCACATCTCCAGCCTTTATTGAATGTATATACCAAATTTCAACTTCTTAGCTCCATTTGGTTGGGAGATGGGGAGGAAGAGCCCGTTTTCGATGTCAAATAGGGGAAACTCCCATATCTCCCCTACTACTTGAGCTAGGAGGCTGATTTATAGATATTTTATACAATTTTGGATTCTATATCGATTGGCTCGAAAAGGAACAATTTTTTGGGCTTTGACTCCTAAGCACTTTCTCTTCGAGATTTGGACGTAACTGGATTTGGACTTAAGGTCATATCTACTCATATATATCTAATCCATTGTCGAACTGAGCCGATTGACTAAATTGGAGCGATTTTGTTCAGTAAGATTTTAATCTTCGGGGGGAAAAAATAAATAAAAATAAACATCTGTTATGCCCAAAAATGGTAGTAATAGTCTTCTAGGACCCGAAATCGGATTTTGTTGATATTCCCCCCTCATCCGGTGTAGTTCGATAGAGTGTAATAGCCGAGTTTTCATTAACAATATGACATAGAAAATCGGACTAAAAAATCACTGATTAGAGCAATATCTGGTAAGGTCAGGCATCGATTTGGAGGTGAATAGTTCAAATTTACAAAAGACACGTCTAGGATGTATACATACTAAATCTACACACCAAAGAGTGTTCCAGATAAGAATGGGCGAAATGCCCTAATTTTCTCATTTTCAAAGTTTTTACAGAGCACCATTGGATATCCATGAAAAAATTGTTAGTGCTGAATAACATCCACACCCCACTATACTCCTTCGCTTAGAGTATTGAAAAAAACGTGTTTTTTTTTGGAAAACAAATTCTGTATTTATGCATACTAAAGGAGAAATCACGGTTTCAATCCAAATGTTTAGAGTGCTGATGTGTCTGACAAGATAAATTTTTCCTAAATTTTTCAGCCCATAGGGAGCGTAAAATTGATGGAAGAAAACTTTGCATTGTTGCAGCAGCAGACCTTGGGAGAGAATATAACATTTTTCTCACCAAATCATGTGTTTTTATGAGTACAATTTTTTCTTATTTTTTTGAAGAGTTTGAGCCGCTTTCAAAAACTCAAAAAACGATCAAAAATGTGTTTTTTCTCAGAAATAATGGCTAATGCGTTAAAAATGAATAGAAGTAAATTTTTTATTCGTAAAATTTTAAATAAGTTTACGCTATTTAAATATTGGCTAAGAAACCTGATTGTAAAATTGTGGGCCATGGCTGCACGGAGGATAAAGTTTCAAAATGCTAACGAAAAGTTCGAACGAAAAATAAACGCAGGATTCGTATTCAGCGCGCCTGAACCAGTTGAAAAAGCCTCATTTCCTAATTTTTCTGACCCGCTTCTAATATGAAAAAAAATTGCAATTTTGTTCAAAAAAGTCAATAATAAGTACAGCGGTAATTTACATGCTGTAAAATCACACCAAATAGCAATAGCAATACATAACGAGGGAGTTTTGAAATTTTACATATTTACTATACGGGTTAATTTGAAATCAAAGAAAAGTCGCACAGAACTGGAGGGAGGGAGGAGGGAATTTTTGGTCACAAAATTTTTTTACTGATAATTAATCACATTTTGTGAAAATCTGAGGTCCAGGGAATTTTATCTATTCTTATCTGGGAATAACCTTGCAACTTCTTATCTTAATATGGAGGGGAGATATGTGTGAGACAAACTCGGGGAACCGTATTTTTTGAGTGCTGTAAGGGAGTATAATGAGGCTGAAAAGTCGAAACCTTCATAAAACATATTTGAGGTATTTATTAAATTTACATGTGAAAGGGTAGCCAACTGGATGAATTGGTTTTATCCTCAAATCTTGAAAATTATCACGAAACATTGTTGGGATCCCCAAAAACAGGCAAAAAATTGAAAATAAAAAATTAACGCAAAATAATGATTTTTTAAGATGTATAGATAGGACAATTTGACCTGCTGAATGAATACATCAATCTAGAGTCGAGTTTTTTATTCTGTCCAGAATGAATTTTGACTTCACGTACGCAACACAATAAGTACGGCAACAATACAATTTGGATGTCAAAAAGTTAGGTGAGAAGTTTTCTCGTCAGAAGTAACATTACAGACCACTATATAAAAAGGTTGTGTTGAAACAAACTTCACTATCTAGGTCCGTCACACGCCTAGCGACGCTATGTTTTTTTTTTCTGCTGCGCTATGTTTTACAAAATCAACGCGCGCAAGAAAAAATTCGCGCCAAAACGAGAACATTGGGTTGTGTTGTAAGCTACTACTACTTACAATGCGTGGTAAGTAGTCGCCGAAATGAGAATATTGGGTTGCATTGTAAGCTACTGCTACTTGCAACACAACCCAATGTTCTTGTTTTGGCGCGAATTTTTTCTTGCGCGCGTCGACTTTGTAAAACGTTGCGCATCAGAAAAAACATAGCGTCGCTAGATGTGTGACAGACCTTAGCGATGAAGTGCTTTTATTTAAATGAGTAAATATCATGTTTCAACTCAAAAAATGTTTATTAAAATAGTTAATCGTAAATATAGGTACATATTTTTTTACCTATAAAGAAATAACTTTCAACAACAACGAAGGAACGAACTAGAAATTTTTAAAAGTAAATTTAACTATTTATATTAACATTTAATACCAAAGAATTGTAATTAATTTTAAAACGTAAAATTGTAGGTGTTTAAAACATATAGTTAAAATTTTTAAAATACCAGAGAACTGGAATTTTATCGATATACAAATCAGGTATGATATAAATTTAAAGAATTTTCAAGTTAGTTTGTTGAGGAGTGGCATTTCCAGGCTCAAAGTTCTCCAAAAGCTTATAATGTAAAAATATACAACTCATAACTCTCTGCTCAAATGGTTAAATAATTTACTTATTCTAGTTGTTTTGTTTCAGATTTTTTTTTTCAAACAAAAAATCAACAAAAATGTCATCCTTAAATTACTTAAGTACTAAAAAAATTAGGATAAATTCTGGAACAACCTTATTGAGAAAAAGTAACTAAAATTAAAAATAAAACAAAACAATTTTTCTAACAAAAAAAATTCATAACATATTATTTCTACATCTCACTAAGATTAAATTATTAAAACGAATTTTCTACTTGTTGCAATTAAAGCTTGCTTTAATAGGAATTCTTTGGTATGAGCTGTATCATTCATAAAACTTATAAAATATAATGAAATACTTAAAATAAAAACAATGGGTGGGGATACATAATATTCAACGAAAAAAAAAACAAACAAACTGAGGAACAGTATTCTTTAAATTAACGACGAAGTGAAAAAATTGGAAATGATTGCTGGGCCATCCATCGGAGATCATGTTTTTCATCGATAGATACCTATATTCCTGTTTTCTACAGCGATAGCCATATTTTTCAAGTTCCGGGTACCTCGTGGTGTAAAATCTAAAAATAAAACAAAAACTAATGTAAATAAAGGCACCTATAATCGTACTTTTATGTAAGTAGGTGAAAATTACAAGAAACAAGAACGAAACGAACTATTGACAATTAGGTAGCGTTTTAAATGGCATATTGTAAGCTTAATTATTTCTGAAAATATCTCGTGTTTCCTGTAAGCGTAGTAATATAAATATAATAGTTGGGTGGATTTGTTGTGACAGTACCCGCTTTTTTGTTGTTCAAAATTTTACTGCACCTTATGCAATAAGGCAATTAATTTTCCATTCATTATTTTTAGCTTTACGAATACCGTTATAGCTGCAATGTTTGTATAAGTAATTTACACGCCATGAGTAAATACGACCGTTATTATTAAAATGATACCTAATTAATGAAATAGTGCAGTGCTTCAAGGTTATTGATAATCATCTTTGATCCGAGCAGATGAAAATTATAATTGATTTGATACGAAAAAATAAAGATACATTACGTTTAACCGCAACTATCTATACAATTTACCAATATCTTTCATTATCTATGTACGTATTTTGGGTTAAAATCGTAGTTTCAGCGTCAATTTTGTTGGTTTTACAAGAAAGACAAGGGTTATACCTTACAGCAGAATTATTTCTAAATTTAATTGAAATTGCAATATTTCCATATTGCCATCAAATTACACCGGGTTCTAAACTTTTTTGAAAATTTTGACAGATTCTAAAAGATTTCCATTCATTTAAATCTTTGAAGGAGCATGAGATAGAAAAAGATTCAAGTGTATATTTATTATCTTTTTCCAACGTAAACACAATAGGGTGGATCTATTTTTGCAAATTTTGGAAAACTGATAACGGGTAGTGCTTAATAGTTGTCAAATGGTGTCAAATTAACGTGGTAAAAATTTTAGGCCTCAAAGTTCAAATTTACCCATTCTCCCCTCCCCATGGCCAAAGCTCAAAGCTAAAAAAATAACAAAAATTTTCAAAAAGTCTAAAAAAAAAAATTGAAAAATGTCACCAAAAATGGGTTTAACGCCGTTATCTATACCCTGAATAATCAATAACAATGATTTTTCATTCCTACCTCTTTTTGAAGGAGGCTCGAAAAACGTTATTTTTGCAAAAATTTCAATTGAAATGAGTCTAATATGGTGGTTCTAACTCATCTAAACCATTTCCAACGATTTTCCTCGACCTTCACTTTTTCCAGTAGTCCTTAAATATCTTAATATTATGAGCTTCTTCAAAAAAAAATCAGTAGAAGTGAAAAACAGATCTCTGATATCTTCAATGCATTTCGTGGGCTATACTACATCTGTATCAATTAAAATTTTTTCAAAACTGAATTTTTTTCTAATAATTTAAAAAATTTTCAAAAAGTATGAAAAATAACGTTTTTTTAGTTTTCCTCAAAAAATGGTAAAGACAAAAAATTATCATTTTTGATTGAATTAAAACTTTTTTTTTTACATTTAAAAAAATTTTTTTGTATTTTTTTCGCTTTGAGCTTTGGCTGAGGTGGATAAATTTGAACTTTAAGGGTTAAAATTTTTACCACCTTAGTTTGATGCCATTTGACAACTATTAAGCGCTATTTGTTGTCTATTTTCCAAAATTTGCAAAAATTGATCCACCCTACCACACACCCTCTGAAAAAAATTATAGAAAACTATGTGAGGGGAGGGGACGCTGAAAGTCTGCCTCTTTGGGTGCACAACTTCTCTCTACATTCCTGAGTGGTACAGCCAGAATTTCTTAATGGAGCTGGTACGAATTTTCCTAGGGTGATGGGTGAAACATGGCATTAAAAGTGCTATCCTTCACATCTTAATATTTAGGTACAAAGTAATAAACATACCCAAGCGGAGTGAGGGAAAACTTTTAAAAAAATTGTATTTTTTCATCGCTAAAAGAGCATTTTTCAAAGTTTTACTAAAATTCTATAAGTCAATTAAAAAAGGAGTTTTTGATACATTTTCTCAGCGGAGGCAAATAAATGATTCACGGAAGGGAGAATGTCTTCTCTGCCCCCCCCCCCCCCCCCCCCCCCCCCCCACCCAAAAAAAAAAAAAAAAAAAACCTAAGAGCCAGAATTCAAGTAAACAAAAAACTGTAAGGATAATCTTGGTTAAAAAATTAGGTTTATTTAAAATTTTAAAACAGGCGAATGTGGTCAAAAAATCGCGTATGTCAGTTCTGAAATTAGCTGATAATGCAGGAATGGAAAACAGAACAAAAACTGGAAACCAATACAATTGTGGGGAATCAATGAATCTACAAAACCAAACAAAAAAGTGAATTGTTGGAAAACCGAAAACAATTAAAAATTGTATTTCGTATTTTTACAAAACCAAAGGGCCTGTGATATTTTAATGGGGTTTTGTACTTTTTTTCTCCCATTTTTACCATACCAATATTAAAGTTTACGAATGAATGGTAAGTTTGTTTTATTGAGGTTTTGATACAATCATTGTGATACTTTTTCACTTCTTTTGAGCTATAAAATGACATTGTAAATGCTTTTTTTCATAATTCCTCTCCTTGAAAATAAAATCTAGGCGTTCATTGAAAATGTTTCGGTTTTTTGAGCTATGAAATGACATTTTGAGTGAATTTTTTCACCAATTTATGATTATAAAATGAAAAATGGAATAAGTACAGTACAACTCTGAAACTTGAGCCAAAAAAAATGAAAAATTTCGAAGAAAATTGTGTAAAACTAGTAAAAAAAAAGAAAAAAAATTTACAAAACCAGTACAATTTATTTTGTATTTTACAAGAAGTACAGAAATCAAAACCTTTTCAAATTTTATTTTGTACTTTTGCAAAACCAAAACACACTTGTAAAATATACAAAAACCAAAACCGATTGATGTTTTATTTTGTAGTTCTGCAAAACCAAACGCAAAACAAAAAATTGAACTGATTTCCTTCCTTGCGTAATTGTGTAATATATTTTGAAACCAGTAAAAATCTGAAGGGTGATGCGAAAAAATTGAAAGGAAACTAAGAGAGAAAGAAAAAAAGCCAGTATGGTACTTCTTTTCCAAATTCTATTTTTAAACAAAGTATTTACGTAGGTACAGGTGTAGGTAAACCTACCTATACCATTCAAGTCTACATATTATTTTATGGCCAAATACATAAGTACTTAAATTGTAAAATTACTGATTTTTATTATTTTTTTCCAACTACACGACGAGTTCGATTACCCATTTAATTCAAAATACTCGGCTATAAATAAAGCACAATAAATAACAAGCCTTACGCTCGAAAAATAAACTTAAAACGAATAAAAAATCAAATTTAAACGTTGTAAAAATACAAACACAACGGTCAGTATAATAAAACATATTATCCCTTAATGATGCGACATTAACCTAATTATAAATTTTAATGAAGTTTTTGAAAGTGAAAAAAAAACACAATTTAAAAATTTAATACTCTGAACTACAGACCTGATTATAATACAAACTTGTTCATCGTTCCTAATTACAAAATCGTCGTCCTCCGACAATAATGTTTTTATTATCCTCTTTTTTTGTTTGTTTCTTCTCAATTAAGGATCAAAAAATTATTTAGTGGCTCGTGGCACGTAGTACCTCCCTACCTTCCTAACGACCTACCTACTCATACATGTATGGAATGAAAATATTTATACGGGTAAAAAAGTACCCGAATACTAATCATTAGTTAAATGGAGCAATTATTTTAAATTAATTACGTCGAAGTGGGTAAGTAGTATAGTTATCATGGATCAGTTATTATTTTCAAAACTGGGTGATTCTAAACTACCTACGTACTCACATATAATCGTATTTTATATTCCATAACTGTACGTTTAATACTTATCGTAACTGTATAGGTAATTCTTAAATAAATACGTAGTTATTATATAATATTCTTATTTCTATATGTTATAGAATGTGTCGTATCTCGTTTATCTTGAATAGTGAATACCCACATTACAGTTTCCTATTACACAATAAAACGTACCGACAGTATACCCCCATTATACGTACAAAATACTTATAATTTCATATACTTTGTAGTATATTGATGTTTTTTTTTGCTTATACAAATGGCATAGGGTCACATTGGCCATTGTTGTGCTATTTGTAATTTGAAACTAATTGCTTCGGTAATTTAAAACATTATTCTAAGATAGGTGATAAGTTGACAATGTCTCTTTGTGGCCAATACTAGAATTTTCTTGTCACATCATTAATCTTCATATACACCAAATATACGATCTACCTAACCTACCAAATATATAGGTACAACCTATAATGCACTACATAAAGGTATGTAGGTACTCGTACATCTTCGGGCATCTGTTAATCGTAAACATCTCACTGTCAGTGGCATCTTAACCTACTAAAATCCATACCTATATATCCAGTACTCACCAATGTTTACAACAACCGAACCATGTTCATGTTCGCATAGATCACATTAATTCGTAACGGTTAAACGATAAAAGGGGGTGACACAGCAAATGGGTCCAACGGCAACCATATGGTTTGAAAAGATTATGGCAGACAGAAAAATAGTCAATTCGCAAAAGACTGGTCATCAGACTGACTGCCATGTACATATATGATTTTGAAACCGAGACCCGTCCGTCGAAACGACAAGGCAATCTGTTTGTAGTAAAAATAAATTATAGCCTTTATTTTAGACTAGCTGAATACAAATATGTACCTCTTTTTTGTCAAATATCATCTCGAAATGTGTTAACCTTCTGGCGTGGTTCGTGTGTGCTATGTTTTTGAGTCCGTGCGATAGATACGCGTATTTATTTTACGTGCACTTTTTATCCTGCTGTGCTGTATCAGTGTAAAAATTTATCATCTTTATTCATCGAGTTGAAAAATAGAAAGAAATGCACCCAGAATTGGTGATTGGAAAATTAAAATAGAGATCTTATAAATTCAGAGCCACCCTCTCCCCCTCCTTGCTCAATGTACCTGATTTCCATGCAATATTTGAGTTACAAGTGATTCAAATGAATGCTACAATTTCAACCTCTCAGTTGAATGTGGAAGGGGACGCTGTGAGGAGGTGCAAGAGGACTGAAAAATTGAAACCCTGAAAACGTACATCTAGAACCTCTACTAAATCTGTATATAAAATTTCGATTCACCTACTCAATATGGACGGACGATACACGAAGAAAGTCAAGCTCAAAAAATATCAAGAACTGCCCCCAAAAAAACACTTTTTCTGACCTGTGATGGGATGAACGTATAAAGAAGGCTGTAAACTCGAAACTCTCAAAAACAGCATTTAGGATACCTACTAAATTTAAATGATAAATTTCCACCCCACAGCTCAATTTTGTGGAGCGATATGTGCGGGTAAAGTTTGAAAAACAAAGTGGACTAAATAGTCGAAAACACAGGCGGAGGTGCGCATTTTGCTACTTTGTTGGGGAGGGGGGGGAGTAAGACTCCAGGATAATGACAAAAAAATGATCGGTGTTGAGGAGGTTGGGAGGGTGGGGACTTAAATTTGGTGGCTCAGATTGAGTCTACTGATTAGGAGGAGGATTTTTTTTCATTTCAGCTAATGAATCTGGAATTGGTGAAGGAGGGGTAGAAATGTTTAGGTTTTGTCTTTCATGTTTTTAGAGATAGAGAC
The DNA here is from genome assembly GCA_900060175.1 of Ferrisia virgata. Taxonomy (NCBI): domain Eukaryota; kingdom Metazoa; phylum Arthropoda; class Insecta; order Hemiptera; family Pseudococcidae; genus Ferrisia; species Ferrisia virgata. Next base: position 11,640 of record FIZR01005961.1, read on the forward strand.
GGAGAAAGAGAACGTGTTGGATTGAAATGGGCTCGGAATTATAAAACTGGCATATTGGTGTGGGGGGGTTGAAATATGAGTGGCTGTGGGTGAGTTTAGTATTACCAACTCTGAGGCGTGTGATGATTATTTCTTCTGAAAGATTTAGGAGTGAAGGTTTTATTCAAGGGAGAACGGGTTTTTGTGAAGGAAGAGCTTGTTATTCGTTTTGGAATTCTATAAATTTTGCCTGTTCGATTGTTGAATATGTTGGAGGATGTTTTTGGTGTCATCAGTATTTGGAAGGCGTAGTGGAGTAGGGTTTCCGACAGATTTTGCATATTGGAATTAATATTTACATTTCAAAATGTTTTTGCTATGAGGTGGGGGGGGGAGATGGTTGCAGGCTTAATTTTTGGTGTAAAATGGATGATGCGCTTTTCGAAGTTTTAACTTCAATTTTGTAGGTTTTACGAGAAAAAAGATCAAAAATTTTTTAGCGGAATCGTTTCAAAATGTTACTAAAATTTCTATATTTTCATCAATTTTTATGATGTTCTAAGCATTTTTTAAATTTTGTTGGTTTAAAAAAATTTTTCGTCAGTTGTTAAATATATGAGCGACCGGGAGTCATAACAAAATTTGACTCCGACTCCAACCACTGACCCCGGAGTCGTGATGAAATACGATTCTAACTCCAATCATTGATTCTGGAGACATTCTTAAACCTTGACTTTTGACTCCATCTGACTCAGGAGTCGTGATTTTACTGAACATTAAATTGGATACCTCAACTTCGGAGTTGACGAAGGATTAAGTTTTCAAGACTCCAAAATTTCATTGCTGACCTAAATTTTCATACCCCGACTCCGGAGTCAGTTTGAAATTCATCAACTGCAACTCCGTCTTGACTCCGGAGTCAGGCCGGAGTTGAAGTCATTTAGGAATAATTTTGACTCCCGCTCTTGGTCCCTGAAATCTGCGCAATGTCAGTTGAAGTAGGTAGTTTGGTAGATATGTATAAAAATTTCAGATTCAAGTACCGCAGTCAGTCAAAAAACTGACCCCGAGAATTTGACTCCGGAGTCAACTGAAGGACTGTGCCATGACTACGGAGTCATTCTCAAATCTTAACTCTGGACTCTATTCTGACTCCGGAGTCAGAATTTTATTGACCTAAATTTTGAAACCCCAACTCCGGAGTTGACAAAGGATTCAGTTTTCATAAGTTCAAAGTTTCGCTACCGACTCCGCAGTCATTTTCAGACCTCCACTCTTGACCATAATTCCACTGACCTGAATTTTGATACCCCAACTCCAAAGTCACTCCGTGTCCCTGTTAAATATTCATTATACACAGAAAAGCTTTCGGGGTGAGGGCTAATTCAACATCGGGAGGGAGGGGGGCTTAGCCCCTATCAAATCCGCTTACAGTTGAAAACTCTGGAAGCCATATCTAAGGGATTCACTTAATCTACATTCCAAATTTCAGTTCTCTAATTCATGGAGGAAGAGGAATTATGTGCGAAACCGACATCATTTTGTAAGGTCAAAAAGGGGAAACCGTCATATTCTTCCTTCGTATGTTGTGTATGCAACTTTTGGTTCTCTATCAATTAGTTTGATACGAACGGTTTTTACGATTTTCGTTCTCTTAGTAGACACAACCACATGAACCACTCATCTCACCCCCTCCCCCCACTCTCCCTATAGAAATTCGTCAACAGTATTCAAGACGTGAAAGCAAAAACAGAATAAGTAGCGTCTGAGGGAATTGTGAACCAAAAATTTTGGAAATTTCAAATCTCAAAAAAGGTTAATTATTTTACTTTTTTTGGAGCATTTTTGTTAATTTTTTTTTCAATTTGTGCCATCAAAAATCTCTCGGTTTTCTCTCCGCCATTTGTCAAAATTAAGTCACGACTGAAATAAATTCAACTATGACAACGTTTCCTCGTGAAGTGTATGCGATGAAAAAAATTTGACTTGTCGGAACTCACCTTTTATAAATACCTACAGGGAGTAATATTTATAAATTGCCTGAGCAAAAGGGATGAAATTTTGATAAAATACAATTTTTCAACGATTAAAATTCATGAGAAAGCGCAATTTGAAAATGGACAAGTGATCACTCAAATTACTCTTCAACTAAGTATTATTGAAATATTTTAATTTTTGCCGGTCCCCTAAAATTTGGCGCCTGGGGAACCGTTCAACCCCCCCTCCCGTTACGTCACTAGTACTTTTTGAAATTGCGCAGTTTTAGTCAGGTAGGTAGCTAGGTACCTAGTACCTACTAGATATGGTATATATACGAATGTGATAATAATTTTATTACAACGCTAACGCAGAGTAAAATGAAAAATGATATATAATCATAATGAATCAAGTTCTCTGCTAATGCAAAAAAAAAAACAACTACTTGGGTACCAGATAAAATAAAAAGAACTCAACGTTGAACTTAATGAAAAGCGAGTAATGCTCCGATTACTATGCATAAGAAGAAACATTAAAGCCTTTTATTTGGTCATTCACTCAACAACATAAGTTGAACAATGGATCGATTTATTAAGCTATTCGTAGGTACGTCTCTGAATAATTAATTACACAGTCAAGCTGCTTCGTGAATCGTGTGTTCTTTATTAGTCGATTTTAATAGCTCTTCGAGAGCTTCTTACGAACTCCAAAAACAATAAAATTTCGTTAGAATATCCGAAACAACAAAGTTCATAGGTGTAATTTAAAAATTTTTTAAAAGAGTAAAGAGTAATGTACTCATTGTTTGTTAGTTTTGAAAAAATTTTATTCATATCAATTTGAATGAAGAATAATTTCAGGTGGAAAAAAATTAGAGATTTTGAATCGAACAAAAAATTATTCGACTTACTTTGAATTCGTTCAGCTTCATTTGTAATAGAAAAGTGGTACAATTTTTTCATATTCGCGTTTGATAAAACCAAAAACACCAACTTATAACAATGACAATCGTTCAGCAACGAGTAGTATGTTTCACATTTGCTATTTGTTTTAACGTTGCGAATTTTAACAAGTTATGCATGCGTGTGACGTATAAATTACACAAAGATGTCGCAGGTATTTAAATTTTGTTATAGGTATATCAAATAGTTACATGCATACCTATATACGTACACTAGATACAATATGCTCCTATCTGGGTATTGTAATTTGTTGTAATCAGTAGAATCATTAAGATCGCAATGAAAAAATCGTATCATTTTTAACGTTCGAGAAAAGGATAGTTTATTTCCTTTTGTCCGCAACTATAGTATCAACTTCAGGTAGATATTATTAATATACACAGGCATTGTATATAATGTGTACAGTGTGTTGCCTGAACCGGCTTTTAGCAACCCTTTCAATTGACGTGTCATATTGCACCTTCTTTTTTGTAAGTTATTATCTACAATTCTGCATTATGTAATTTACCAAATGAAGCACAATTCCATTTCTTGGCCTAACAACAAAGTATAATAGGTTCTAGGTAATCGTATGGTGAAAAGTGTACGACTCAGATAGCCGGATGATGTAAATAGGATAGCGTATGATATTTTATGGTTTCAATGTTCGAATGTATTAGCTTGAAATTTTAAACGTTACCTATTGTAATATCCGCTTTTCTCATCAACAAATTATTAATGCACTTGCACAAGTGTTTGTTAAAAATTTTGTCTTTTCAAGTTGTACGTAGCACAGGTTCATGGATAGGTAGGATGTAGAAAGATAGATGCCTTGAAATACGTAGTCAAGTTCATAACATCGTTGCCTTGCCTCGTCGAAACAATAAAATTGTAAAATTGTCACGTTGTGCTCAAATGTGCCTGATATTTGTCAAGGTCTGGAATTTATCTAACGGGTTATTTCCTTCTACATATATAACATCGAATGAATCGTAAATTTAAAATTGGTAATTGGGAATGAGATTTTCAGTATTAAATAAATTTCTAGTACGTCAACATTTGAAGATAATGAAAGAATCCAAAGACAACGCTGAGGAGTAGCTAGATAGGAGTCTATCGGCCTATACCGGAGCAACTAAAACGAGTTTAACGTCAATAAAATGTTCAATATTTTACTTTTTTGGCTTCGAATTTCAGTAATATTAGAGAAATTAAAACTGCTCATTTATCAATATCAAATCGTTCGGTTCTCTTTTCATATTACCGCTAGATGCTTATTTACGAATAAGTGGCACAACTTTTGCTTTTTCACTATAAAATTTCACATTGTTTCTAACCTCGTTTAGCTCTCCTTATTCTGGAAATTCTAAATGTTTAGTTTGTACATAGAGAAATGTAAACCATTCAAGCCAAAAAAAAAAAAAATGAAAATTATGTTTTTTTTAATGCTCTTCTTCCTATGGATCATTTGAAATTGAACCAACTAACTTTAGTAAAATCTTTTATAGGTACAAGACGAAATAACGAACTACCACCTACTATTAGTTTCTAAAGTATTGTTGAAATATGAAGTTATATTCGTGAAATTTATTAAAAACACCTTTCTACCTTTTGTGCTTCAGAATTTGATAGAAAATGTTTTATTAAAATAAAATTACTTCATTTTATTATCATCATGTAAGTCTTTAATGTCTATCAACAATCGAAGAATTTTATTACTCGACAAAAATAAATATAAGATTTTTACTATCAATGCAGCGATTATCAAGTAACTTGATGCAAGAACACTTGAACTTTTTATGTAACGTTTGCAACACCAACGAATGAATTCCAATTCAGATAACCCACACGTGGATACACGATATACATTTCATTTCTTATCACGAATTTTGTCATCGTCGTAGTAGTAACATTAGAAAAACGCATCAAAACCATCTTGTTGTAATAAAAACATTAAAAATTAAACCCAAGTGCATTATATAGTAACTTACTCTTTGTGTTTCTTGTTCGGAGGTCATTGTACAGCCTTCAGTTTAGAACAACACGCACTGCGAGAATTCTGTACCACTACATGTACGCGATAAACTCAACTATCGTCGTTATTAAAATCACACTTGCTAAAATATCACGGTACCAGCGTATAAAATATTCATCTCTACGTTAAGTTGGTAAAAAAAATATAAAAATTAACCGCCATAGCGAAAAAAATTGGCTGAAAACTACGATGTGTACAGATCAAGAACACGCGATTGATCATTGTTGATTACAGGTGATGCAGATCAGGTGTAATGCGACATAACCGCTATGAACGTTAACGTTCATTACAACGGTGCAGTGCCCTCAATCCTCTCCGCAGCACCTGCGAACGTTTTCATTTTCCTGGAAAGGTATATACGCGATGAACTTAACTCGGTAGCTTTATATCGCATGTCCAATTGAATTTTTCTTCATTCGAGTATTGTTATTTCTTTTGTATTCTCGTTACGAGGCGAGGTTTCTTTATACTACATATAAGAACGTTTTTTTTTCTTCTTCTCTCCAGTGTTCAATCACACCACTTCTTGTTCGAGTTCATTCCATTAACAACATTGTTGGAGCTAGTTTTTTTTGTCTGCGGTTACGGGTTTAATTTCAAGGATACCATAACTTTCAATTTTAAATCTAATGTTTTCAGAGCGTTCGTAGGGGGCTCTGTAATCAAAAAGTCATCACATAGAGGTGTTATTAATTGAACGTATAATTTTCCAGCTAAACTCATTTCGCTGATTTTTTCCCCTCTAACGTATAGTACTCGTATGCCGATATCTATACGTGCAAGTTTATCGAGATCAAACTATTCTGAAGTAAAGTATACGTCTATGGTACCTTGAACTCTTGAAGAAATACGAAACATCGTTTTATTATCGTTCCTGTTCCTACAGTAAATATCGCTGGCGAAATTTTTAATGGATATGAGTTGATTGTTGACTACTTACGTATACCTTATACCTACCATTAATAAGAAAAAAATTCAGATTAGTAATCATGATAATGATGTTGGTGATGATCATTATCATTATGAAGTAGGCTTATGAAAATAGAAATATTTATTTACTTACACACAGATATTTCTTAGCAAATTTGATGGAACTATGAAACCACAAACCATGATAGCTTAGGTACATACCTAAAAGCAACTAAAAATCATCCATTCCATAGTTATAAAACGTCATTATGAAGATGAACACAAGAGAAGAAAATACAATTGTTTAATTTATTTTGCTTTCTCATTCAAGGTGCCGTTATAATAGGAAATTACTTTTCATTACTTCAAGTTGAAGCTATGATTGTAATATTCTTATCTTCCATTTATAATGGTAAATTACTAAAACCCAAGAATAACTGCATTTATTTTTGGAGTAAGCATCTCTGTTTATTGATCATCTTGTCTTCGCTGTGATTACTGATTAGGAATGAAAGTGCATCACTGTGAATATTATTATTCTCATTTTTCAAATTTTATTAATTTTTAATAATTATTACAAGATGTTAACAGATTTTGATAAAAAAATAAGAATATCCACATATTCTCACGTTTTGATTGGTAATGATCATACTCGAGTAACCAATAGAAACGTTTTCTCATACAAATTTTATTTCAATTACAAAAGGTTTTCCTTTTCTTCAAATTTCACTTATTTTTCCTCTCTAAAATTCAGCACTAATTTTTCCTGTTATAACGGCATCTTCACTTTCATACTTTATTAATACTTTCTCACAATCCTTCAACTTCTAGAAAACCTTTAAAAATTCAAGATTAGAGGCGAATAATGAGAGCTGAAATAAAAATGCTTTCAGTTGGCCCGCGTTATGGCTACTGCAATCGAGGAATGAAAATTCGAAGCAAGTAAGTATATTGAACTTTCTCAACAGTTTCATGTACATTGACATGAACTTCATTGATTCGATAGAATTCCATTAGTCATACGGTAGGTAATTTGTAACACAATGTATTATAATGTTACTATAGAATAAAACTGAACAATGGCAACCACGTATGGTACTCTTACAGTTCTTTTAAATTCTGCCAATAAATGGAATTTCTATAAGTATTTGGTAATAAAGTAATGATGAACAGCCTCCTTTGCCTACTCCGTTCACAACAAAATGCTCAAAGTTGTTACTGATAGTTACATGATCTGATAAGTGATAACATAAACATTCATTGTAGCTAAACTCCGAACAATTCCAAATATCCCATTATTTTTTAGCAAAAAAAAAAAAAAAAAAAAAAAAAAAACTGTCCTTTAAAATTAATGTATAATTTGTATCTTGTAAGTCAATACAGAGTTTATGACGATCTGCAATACTGCAGGATAACAAACTTACTCAACTACTTAATTGAATTATACTTAAATGCGTAGTGTCAAAATGCAGATACATATGTAGGTATCTGTATTTCGAGGAGCTAAGTACTTCTACCAAAACCCCGCTGTCTTTATGAAAGTAATGTAATGTAATAATCGTCTGTCTAGACGAACATACTTACGTTGGTACAAAAGTTCAATATTATGCATATTATACATACGTAATGTTTATGCTCTTTTTTTAAAAGTTGAAACACTTTTATTATTGTTGCAGCAGTTGAAATATTAAATATTTCGCGAGTTAATTTTATTATCGATGGTAACACTGTCTGGTGTTTTGAGATGTTTACAATTCGGCTCGATCATTGGTAACTGGCGAACGAATGTACATGAAAGCAATATCGGTAAAGAGGGGAACATGTACTAAAATAACCGGACACGAAATACGTCGAACATAGACGTACTTGCACGAACGATTACGCGTTAACTTGAGCTCGAGATTATGATCTGACGTCATCGGTTATTTAGTCACTATACGTTGTCTAGTTGAATTCAGTTAGTTGTTGTAATAGAAGTTCGTGTCGTATTTTGAACGTTTACCTAATCTACCTTAAAGTTTTTGTAATACCGTATCGGATCGTTGTTTGTTTTTACTTGTGCTAGTGTAATATGTACATTTTAAGTACAAAATTTATAATTATCGTATCGCGATAAGTGTTACTTGAAGTTACGAAACAGTATCGAGTTTAGATTAAATATTAGTCATACTCAAAATGGGTGTAGATATTTTAAACAGACAAGTTACCTTGACCGGATGCGTACCATCGGAAACGACGGTAAACGCTATAAATCGAAGCTCGGTCAAAAGATCATTATTCGGACCTGTAGACCATCAAGAAGCCATGTCGTTTTTCCAAAAAGAAATCTCTAAAATGGAAAAAGAAAAGATGAACCAGTGGAATTTCGATTTCATTAACGAGAAACCGCTAAAAGGAACTTACAAATGGCAAAAAGTAACCGGTAATTCACCGCCACAACTCATTTCCAAAATGACATTCAAAGTTACCAAGTTAAAATCTCCGAGAAAATGTATCCGGAGCTTAAAACGTTCTCTTGTAAACCATGACAGTGTAAATAATAATAGAAGACAAACTACCATCACCGGTGAGTTATCTAAATTGTTTTATTTTATTACCACCGTATAAATAATAATTATTATTATATCGAGAATATTTGTACAGTTTGCCATATTCGTGTGGTTTAATTCGAAATTACCATCTTGTAAAGCAAGTTTATTTGTGATTGGCAACACTTCGATTTTCACATTGAACTACTTACCGTATGTGTTGCGTATTAATCCAAAGTTAGGAGTGTTTTTGACGTATTCTTCGAGTCGAGTGTACAAATACCTGATAAAAAAAAAAAATATCGTAATTTGCGGTACGCTTACGATTTAAATTAATTTCATTTCATTCGTACGATAATTCTTTAGCGTTATTTTCTGGTTCGCGAGTACTTTAACGTGTGCTCTTTTTACAATTCCAACGTTATCACGTCCGTCGTTCAAGTTTAACGTAAATTTATCGCAAATAAGTCCGTTTGAAGAGTAATTAAAGTGGGTTAAAGAGTAGGAGGAGTTGGAGTGATTATTACTACAGAATTCACGAGGTAGAATAGATTGCCTATTTCCATATTCATTGCTGATAATTTAAATTTATCATCCGTTTGCACGAGTACATAGTTATTATACGTATTAATTCTGTGTTATGAGAATGAGATTGCGAGTTGTTATCTCGATTTATTCGGCCATCTTATTTGTACTTATCTTTCTCTAATCCGTCGCTTGTACCGTTATGGTAAATTAATCTTTGCATTGCATTGTTCGAATTCATTTTAAAATGAATCCGCACAAATTCCTTCTGTGATTTGTAGCACATTCCGTAATGTGATTGTGCATTTCTATTGATTAACCAAATCAAATCTAAATGGGTAGGATTGTATGAATTTCAATTTAAAATTATCATTATTATTATTATTTTCAGTAAAAGCAAAATAGTAATGATTGAGTGGTATTGAAGGTAGTGAAAGATGAATTAGATATTGTGTACTACGTTGCAATACTCGTTGTGCTATGTCGAATTCTTATGCAGTAGTAGCGAAATTTTGGCGCCAAAAACCACGTGATTACAAGTTGTTGCATTAATCGTTAATTTGTGAATAGAAATAAAATTACTGTTCGTGATCGCAAGATTGTGTTTCTTGGATAATGAATCTATGATTTCATATGAGTTATTATTTTATTCTGAGTTTCACTCTTGATATATGCACATACCTGTATGTATGTTAAAATGGAGTAGAAGGGAAAAATTGAAACTAAAATATTGGTTTTTGATGTATAAACATAATTTGTTCCATTCTGTAACAATATATCTTTCATTAAACCGTGCAGACAGGTAAATAACATTGGTAAATCATAAGATCGACCTTATTCAACAAATCAGTGTTACCTTTTCCATGATGTTTAATTTAACTAATCGTCAGGGTAAATTAGAAAGAAGATATCCTAATGGTAAAGCTGTAAGTCATGATTGAAGTATCAGAATTGAATTTTGGACTGATCAGTGATAAAAAGTAACAAGAAAGAGTTGAAAAAAAGTACTGGAAAAATTTGATTTGAAATTAACATCGTTTTAACAACTTCATTGAAATTTACTAGAGTCTTTGTAGTCTTTCGGACTGCGGCATACATTTAATTTAAACTTCATAGACTCAACTCTCATTTGCTCAAATGCCAGAAATTTTGTCACTTTATACATACACCAACAGTCTAGCAACAATACAATTAAAAAATAAACAAAAATTTACATAAAAATAAGCGTATCCGGTTTTAAAGTAAAATTCGTACAGAAAGTACACAATGAAGCTAAAAGTATTGGTACATTTGGCATGTCCGCGGTCATTTCATTAACTACGAAGTTGGAAATTATTTGATGCTAGAAAATTTAAAATACATTAGTTATACAATTATTTTCAAATACTCTGCGAAAAGAAAAAAAAGCAAAGGAGCGACTGATTGGGCTGGGAGAAGATCCATATATTTGGACTCGATGTCTCTGTATTTACACCTGGACATTCGTGCGAAAATAAAATATAGCCCATAAGTTGGAAAATCTCGGGGTATACAATTTACATACCTGTAGGCAATAGTATCACAGTCTTCCGTCGTCTGAACCCCGCTCCCGTCGCTGCCCTCTAATACCACGTTTAGGATAAATATTTATTAGGAAATGGACAAAGTGTTGGTAAATATTTTAGCGGAAATAATATTTGTCGTACGCTAATGGAGACACGCTAAACGAACACGTATAGTTTTTTTGTTTTTATTTTTTCCTTTTCTTCTCTTCACAGTCATTTTATGTGTGGACGCGAGAACGTTAACGAATGGTTAAATTGTCTCATTAGCATTATATAGTTCACACGAGGTACGGTACTGAGTCTAGCCAGTCATGGAACTAGAGGATATACTTGTACTATATTGTTTTTTGAGGGGCAGGGAGCCGGGGCAAGGAATAGGACAATTATAATTTACAGGTTGTTTACGCTGCAGTGATGTTTTACCCGTTTTCAATTCATTTATTTGATCGATGTATGTACTATGCATTTGGTTCTCATAACGTGCGCACGCGTGTCTACGCTACGAAGGGATTTTTTGCCATTGCGCAACGTAATACACGCATAGCGAACTTGCTGCCAATAGTAGCGATGTAATATTGTTTTAAACCTTTTTCCCGTGTTATACGCTCTATTGCGCATTGACGCGGTCATTTCACCGGTACTTAACCAGTTATTTGTTTTAATGATGCGTATATTGGGATCGTCCCGCCGGTGAATTTCAGTATACTATTTGCATATGTAATATAGATTGGTTTTCGTGTGAAAGCTTTTAATTTGTTGTTGTTGTTGTTTTTTTTTTTTTGGTGTGAACGAAAAAAAGGATGTAAAGGGGGTGTGTTATTAGTATTGTTTATCGTAGGTAATTTCTTTCGATAGTAAAACGACTCTTCGATTACATACTCATTGATTGGTGTTATACATACGTGCATATTTGTTGCATCAAAAATAGATTTGGATACATCTGCCGTTTTCTGGTGCTCATTTTACTCAAATTTTCAGGGTACAATTTTTCGTCTGGATTCATTAGCAGGTTATCTATTTACCATGGGAACAAGATTTCTCTTGAAAAATAAAAGTAAAATGTCATTAACGTATGAAGATTCTAGATGAAGGTAATTTGACACCTTGGATATGAATTTGAAGTTTGTTTTTTTATTCACGTATCTAAATTGCATAATTTAGACCATCAGAGGCCAAATTAGAGAACCACGCTAAATCTATATGACAGATTTGTACGCAAGAAATGCTGAAAATTCGAAACCCCCAATAGGCACATCTGGAACCTATACTAAATGTACGTATCAAATTTCAATTCTCTAGGTCAATTTGAAGGGGAATTATGCGAAGAATAAACTCAAAACATAGGAAAAATCGACCAAAAAAACTGCGTTTTCGGGATTGTAAAGTGTAATGGGTCTGAAAGGTCTAAACCCTCTGTGGCTCCTACTAAGTCTACATACCAAATTTAAACTTCCTAGTTCAATTTGGAGGGGAGATAGGGGTACGGCCATTGTTCAAGGTTAAAAATGGGCGAAACCCTCATATCTCTTCTCCTAACTGACGTAGTAGGCTGATTTTTGCATATGTTATGTAACTTCAGATTGTTTATCGAATGGCTCACAAAGGAACAATTTTTGCGATTTTAGTCTCTCAGCATCCATTCTCCTAGATTTGGGCACAGCTGAATTTTGACTGGAGGTCATCCCCACTCCAGAATATCAAATATACCACCAATTAAAGTTAATTTATCATATTTATTCGGTTCTAGTCTGTATTGGGCTGAGAAAATAATTTTTAGTTGGGGCGGGAGGGGGGCGTTGGTAGAAATAAAAATTACAATGAATATCTGACTTGACCAAAAGTGGTCATGATGGTTTTTTAAGACTTCGGAATGGATTTTGTTGATACCCTCTCCCCCTCCCCATTCCACTATAGGTCAATGGACCGTAATAGCCTGATTTTCTTTGATGTTATGACATGAAAGATCGAACTAATGAAATTAAAAATTATGAAAAAAGATAAATTGAAGTAAAAAAGAGGCATTTGAAACTAGTTATGGTCAAAAAAAGTATGTTCTAAGAGAAAAAAATTTTACGAAAAATATCTTCATTTTTTTTTCATTTCTCCTGCTCGGAAAGAACATAATTCTACTAATTTTACATTGAAATCTTGAATTTTGAATTTCATTAAGATATTTCAAAAAAACTAAAAAAAATTCCAGAAATAACCCGTAGCATGATCCATTATTTCAGTAAGTCTGAAAAAAAAATCGGTTAAAAATTGCAGATTTTATTTTATTTATTTATTAGTGCCATGTACAGGTACAAGCCTAGAGACAATGCAGATTTTATAAATTTAGAAGCAAAACTTATATTTTGAAAACATTGAAAGCAATGTCATGTGTAAATGATGTAGGGATGTCGAAATGTTTACTAGCGAGTCTTTCAACCTTGTGCACAACTTCCTCTACAGATGATTTTAAAATCCCACACAACAGCCGATTCACCATCCTTATCTGGCTATGTCCTTTAGGGTAGAAGTTGAAAGTCCAAAGATTATTAAGGGCATATTCCGAATATTTTTTTGTCTAAGCTGCAGGCAGTAAACTTCCATAAGAGCAATGTAAAAGTTGGCTTTTCAGAAAAATGTACTTCGTACAATAAATAATGAGTAAACATTGCTAAAATTTGAAATTTGCGTTTTTGAAAGCATTATCTGAAATTGTACACATTCTTTTCAATCTGTTTACTATATTTACTAAACAAAAAAGGAATCTAAAATTAATGCGATTTTTCCTGGAATTTGTCATAATTTTCAAACTTTTTTTTGTAAAAAATAAAATATTTGTATTGAAATGCATACGTACGATTTTAGATAAAGTGTTCAGAAACTTAAATTTCAAAATTTTACCAATATTGATCCATTATTAATTTTACAAAGTAGATTTTTCTATTTTACGTTTGTCTTTATGCAAGTTAAGCATGAGGAAGTGAGGCAAAAAATCATTCGGATTATACCCTTAAAATTTTAAATATATCTGCGGACTGGGGATGGTTCAAGGTACGTGCATTTTTTCAGAATTTTGAGCTCTTTACTCTCCAGCAGCGTTTTCTCTCAGAAAAGAATAAGTTTTAAAAATTAGGTCGATAGAAAAATGTTTAGGGTTTTTTGGTGTTTTTGGTAAATTTTGCCAGAATTTTTTGATGGTTGTGATTCTAAATATTCGAATAAATTTGCACTTACATATGCTTTTTTTTTTAATAAGGACAACGATTTAATAATTGTGGTGGTGCATCCACGGATAACTTTACGCAATAAATGTAAAAGTATGTAAACGCGTCAGCCCGAATGAGCCCGACGTTCCACTACGATCACCCGGAACAGTCGCGTCGCTATCGGGCCGTTTCAACTATGATATAAAACCTAGACATGGCACCACTTGAAAATATTCTTTTGATATATATAAATTGTTATGAGGTATTTTCGGCTCAGGAAGAACATGTTTAGAGGACGATGAACAAAAATGAAGCCGGAACTTTTTTTCGTGTACTTTTGAACCATCCTAGTGCGGACCAAAATCAATCGAAAATTTTTAGCCGAAGACTTGATTGAATTTGAAATATATTCGAAAATCAAGTCACAAGAAAATTGGAAGCCAGCCGAAAACATAAAGTATTATTTTTGAAGTTTTTAAATGAAAAACGATAAATCTATTGAGAAGCTGATTTATGAAGGAAGATAGCGAATAGAGGGTGTATTTGCCACCTCCTCCCCCCGCCCTCCTAGTCTTCTCAAATCGTCTGCAACATTGTCAATTGCTGACAGACATGTGCTTCATTTTTCGACCTTCCATCCTTAAGCTTAGTATAAATCAAAATTTAAAAATTTTCATCGTTTGGAAAAAAATCCAATAATTTTATCAGCGGTAGTGGGGCGAAAGAGGGAGAAGTTCGAACGCTACTATGCTCCTACTGGTGAGATATTCGAGCGAAAAAATCGAAAAAAATTGTATGATTTTTCGTCATAGTTTTGGTTAATAAAATGTTGAGTTGAAGGTCTTCTACGTGATTCAGCTTCATTTTGTCACTGGTTTTATTTCGCAGAATTTCTTCCTCGTCTATTACCTTGTTTCTCTGGAATTAATCTGAAAATTTTAACGTTTTAAAATAAAATTATGGTCTTAAAGTAAACACTTCGTAAATAGTGCTTGATTGTTTATTATTATACTTCAGGGCCTTCTAGGTACATAGATTAGATACTTTATAGACTATAGTCGTCATTTTTTTTTTTTCAAATTTAATTAACCACCTTGTTCGCAAATCGAACAATCGAAAAGTATATTGAAAAGCGATAAATACGTAATTGTGCGAGTTAAACGAGCGATTATCTCGTATTTCAATGATGGTAATTTAAAAGACTCGTAGAAAAAGAACTAGAAATGCATAATGCATTTGAGTTATTATAACCCTTTAAGGCTTTGTTGTTATTATAATTTTTTTTTCAGTTCGATGTATAATATTGTAGTATGTCGTTTTCTTGTACACCACTATATATATATACACGTATACGTGTAATGTATTACCACGCGCTTGTATACGAGTAACTGGTTTGTGTATAGTACAAGAAGTGGTAGGAAGGTAGTATAGGCCAAGAATAAAGAGCACCACGCGAGAGTGAGAGAGAAAGAAAAAAAGCTTGATATTGGAACGTACACACGAACTGAACTTGTATACGCGTATAGTATACTCGTGTATTATTATAGTGATTTGTATACGTATATAAATGTGTGTAGTTCATGCAGGGGACAGCGACCTCTCTGACGTAAAAATTACTACACACTGGTGTGGTTGGTGTACGTTGTTTCGATGATGGTCTCTCTCTCTCTCTCTCTCTCTCCCTCCTTCTATCTCGTCTTTTTTTTCTGTCTTCTTTGCTCTACCTCGACCCAGCAACTGGTTTGATTTCAGTTAGTATAAGTATATAGAAAGTACAGTATTGTATTTCCATTAAATTTATGACACGATGCGGTATTATGTATAGTATTCTCCCCCCCCCCCTCCACTTCAATGAACTCTATTTCAGTATACTAGAAGGAAAAGAAATGATGATTTCTTGTTAGATTTTTATCTCGATTCGTATAATAAAAAATTCGCCATTGGTTGTACGAACGTAGTAGACCTATACGTAGAGGTTATTTTAACACTGTGATATCTTAAGTTGCTTGATGCTTGATTTTATGGAATAAAAACCGTATGGTATAGATGACTAAGGCGTCTAATTGACGAAATTAAACGGGTTTTAGGTGACATTTTTACTACGTACATATTATACATGTCGATATCGAGTGGTTTTAGGTTTTTTTTCTTCCTCAAATTTACGATTATGAGGTTGTTTTTTGAGTATTCGAGAAATGTACGGGATTTTTTTCTAAGCGTATCACGGTAGGAATTAATTATATAAATATACATTATCTGTGTAGGTGTTTATTTGTAAAGTACATATAATTTCGTTATCTTTTGAAATGGTAATCTAAATGCACCATTATGGATATTCTCATTTTATGAGAGAGGTTCATGTGTCGTAATGCACTGCCATGTTAGTCTGAGAACACACGTAGATAGGCATTTGGATTTGAATGGACGCGAGATCTCGTTCAAATGATGAAAAATGATCGACGATTCGATTTGTTTGTTGGGGGAAAAAACTTTGACTCGTTAGCTCTCTGCGTTTCCCTTCCTTCTTAGCCGACTTGTCAGTGGCGCACCCGAAAAGGAGGGCGGATGTAGCTCCCTATCCTTAGAGGTGAAAAAATTGCAATTTTTGCCCTAATTGTTAAAAACTCATCAATTTTTTGAAAAGACTTCAAAAATTTGCAACTCAAGCTCCGAGAAATGCACTTTTCATGGCTTAGAAAGTACCATTTTTTTTTCAAAACTTCTTCCATATTTAGCCCCCCTCCCGCCGCTTCCTTGAAAAACTTCCGAGTGCGCTTATGGGGCGAGTGATGGAGAAAATCTCACGAACTATCCAATAGGAGTTATCTATTGAATCATAAAAGTTTCTGAGAAGGCTATAAAGGAAGCTCTACGGAGGTCAAAAAAGTTTTGGAAAAAGTCGTGAAATTTATTGTAAAACGACCAGTGATTTTTATTTTCATTTCTGGATAGCAAGCCCATGCGCCAGAAGGAGGAGGGAGGGGTTGACACCCCTCCCCACCACGACCGGAAGAAAATTGAATTTTTACAAAAAAATAAAGACTACTAAGTCTAAAAAATTGTGTAAATGACTCTAATATTGGCGAAAGTGCAGTTTTGGATGATGAAAAACATAATTTTTAACAAATATATTGAATTTTAGTATTGTTATGGCGATAGTGAACCCATCCATCCCTCTCCCCACGTCCGGAACAATCCTACACATGGACCTGCGAGGATAGGCTAACAATTTTTCACTATTACTGAACCCAGACTTGTCTTTTTTCTTCTCATCCCTTCTCTAATGAATTTTTGATTTTTTGGCACCCTTTTTGGTAGTTGAAAAATTGCGTATTTCAATTTTAGTTTTTAGTTTTGATTTCCTATGCCATATTGACGATGAAAATCAGTGTACTGGGAGCTTTGACAGATGAAAGCAGGGAGTCAACGAGATCCGTTTTGGAGTTCTAGAATACCATTAGAGATATCATTTTTGGTATTGTCAGATATTTATTTCTTTTCACCACCACCACCCCCCCTACCCTCTACTGATGACGATTTGTTCAACTCGATATCGAGAGCCAAATTAATCAGATTTGGAATGTAGATTATGATCGACGGCGGATTAAATACTTTCAAAAGCGAGGATGATCGTGGCTCCAAAACTCAGTTATGCTCAAATTTGGAAGAGGGTAGGTGGGGGGGGGGGGTGATAAGGGGTAAAACAGCAAAAATTGTTCGTTTTTAAGCTAGTCGATAAAGAATTTAAAACTCGTGTAACATTTTCGAAAAATCATTCTCCTAGGTAAATTAGAAGGGAAAACAGGAGAGGTTGGTTTTCTGTTTCCCCCTTTTGGATTTTGGAAAAGGGCTATTCCACTCATATCTCCTCTCTAAATTCTGCTAGGAAGTTGAAATGTGGTATTTAGATTTAGTAGGAGCGCTACTTTTGAGGGTTTCAACTTTCAGCCTCATTGCAGCCGTAAAAATGTAGGTTTTTGGTCGATTTTTCTAATTTTTCAATTTAATGGCACGCATAACTCACCTTCAAATTGAGCTAGGAGGTTGAAATATTAATTATAGATTTATTAGGGATTCTAGATATGCCTTTTGAGGATTTCAGCTCTCCACCTGTTCTTTCTTTCATTTCATGATTAGACAATTCGCATAAATTACCTGCACTTAACGAAAATCAAACTCAAAAAGCAACACATCTCGATGCTTTTTTTCATCAACAATTAGAGAGGCATATGGTGAAAAAAAGTTGCAAAATGACACCAAATAAACACGTTAATAAGTAGAGATCTCTACTTTAACTCTTGACTGTCAGTCAAATTGGTTTTAAAATTTCAAAATTTACGTAGATAAAAAAATAGTTTTTAATTTTTTAATACTAATGTGACCATATAATACGAAAAAAAGTCATTGCGATATCTTGCTGAGGGCAGAAGGTATAAAATCATATTTTTAAAAAATGGGAAAATCGTATATTTTGAACTTTTTTGAAACGGAAAAGCGAAAACAAATTATTTCATTTTAATGATACTATTATTTTAGATGATAAAATTTCGTGGTTTGTTTCATAATCTTGAAAAAAATTCATCATGATTTTATATACGCCGAACCCGAAAATCCAAAAAAATGCAAAAACTTTCCTATTTGATTTTAAGTAGTCTACTATGATCTATTAATACCAAACAATTTGAAAAAAGAACAGAAAATTTCCGATTTATAGGCCAATTAGGGCAGGATTAAAGGTGAACTTGGAGACATCAAATTTTTGCTACATTCATTTAACCCCATTTCGTAACTTTTTTTCACTGGTTTTCTCCAACTTTTGAAAATATACTAAAATTGAAACGCCTCGTTAAGCAATATAACGCTCCTTAATTGACTTTTTAAAAGCAGAAACTCGGCACAGGGACTCAGGACATGCTTTTTATCAACTTAAATTTGTTCGTCCCTCTTTTCACTTGTGTGTTGTACCCAACAATTTGCCATTTTTAGTTTAATTGCAAACTTGATAAATATTTTTGGCCTTGAAAATCGAATTACCTATTAATACTCGAATAACTAATCCATTGATTCTTCGACTATGACTTACATTAAGTGTTTTCACGTAGGTAATACTTGAACCAAATCAAACCTTCTGTTTGTACTCATATTCCACGTGAAATACTCGCTGCATAGTACGAAATGTGTGTTAGGTGAAGAGAAGGGAGCGATTCTTCATCCGTAGGGAAAATATAATTCCTGCAAATTTCGTCGTCATTTCGAGTACGTTGATAAAATTGCCTATGTTTAAATATTTGCGGGGTCAATTAAAGACGATTTATCGTAAGTATTCGTATTCAGTTCTCTGTATGGTTTATTATTGGAATCTAAACGCCACTCTGATGATGACGTTTTGATATTTGATTATCTTTCAATAGGTACCTATCTGTTGTTTTTCGTTCCTCTACCCTTCTTGTTTATCCATCTCGTCTAACTCTACTTCCGCGTGTATTGTAAATTAGACATACATGTCTCGACCCGAGATGAACTCGAAGAGAAATCAGAGGGAAAAAAATGATTCGAGATAACGATCATTAGGCGCTTAGTAACGTGTACGTGGCGCAAATTTACGTATTAATCACGATTGGCCGAAGGGTATCGAGTAATACGATCGCTTTAGCCAGGTATAGGGTGTGTTTTGCGATAATCTACGTTGCGATACCTTTGGCGACATTTTAAATGACGATTAACCGGTGGAAATTGGTTGTTTAAATGAAATCTGGTCATTGGTCGAATTGCATAAATGTATGTATTTATAGGTGCTAGGTAGTATAGCAGGCTATAAAATAAATTACGATACGCCATCTATAAGCCGGCTGGTAATTGTAGTAGTAATAGTATAATGCAGTTGTATAGCGATACGGAGGTGGTAGTGTACACTACACACATCTCGAAGTCAAAATATAGCCCCAGATAGGTAGATACACGTAGAAGAGTACACAGCACGCCATCATCATCGTCCGCATCTTCATCTTGTTCTTCATCATCATCATCATCATCGCCATCGTGTATGAAACCGCTTGTGGTTCTTGTTGTGTTATTGTTGTTGTTGTTGTTGTTGTGCATTCGTGGTCGTATAGAGAAGAGAGAAGAGATACTCAGATACTCTGGCTAGTGAGCAACAAGCAGCGTAATTCAAACCACACCTATCTGTGCTAACAGGCAAAGTTAACCTTGAACTAAAGTTTAAATCGTGCTGATGATGAAGCGCTGTAAAGAGTATCTATATATATATATATAGATATATAGAAAGAGAGGTGGTTGTACGATAGGAGAAAAAAAAATATATATATATAATCTACGTGTATTCCGCTTTTGTACCGCCATCTCCCGCAGCATCACCGTATTCGTCTCTTTTCACGATATATCTCTTTCTTTCTCGATCTATGATAGCTTTTTGTATAGTCGTAGTACGCGTTTCTTTCTACAGATATACATATAATGCTACTACTGTCACGTTTCGCTTCATCTCTTCCTTTTTTCTTACCTCTCTCATCTCACTCTTCCCTAATGTATAGTTTTTTTTCCCTTTCATCTCTTTTTAATCAGTGATGGTTTCTCTGTCTTTAACTCTGTGGCTCGCTTTCTTGAGTGTCTATATTCTGGTTGCAACTACTGCCTTAGGACCTGTTCTTACTACCAGTTTATTTACGTTTATTACTAGCGCAGCAGACTGGTTGCTATAAGAGCTGAGAGCTGAGAGCTGAGAGCTGAGAGGCGATTTGTGTTTGGTCTGTTCTCTAGCTGTGTTGTGTTGTTGTGTAGGATTTTTATGGAGCCATTTTTGTTTTCTAAACGACGACAACGACAACGACAACGATCTTCCTATGTATGTGTGTGACGTCAAAGACGCGTGTTAGAGTAACTACGAATACATATATTTTTTTTTCCTGCTCTCTTCTTCGATCTATCATTCGAACCAAAGATCTGAGGATACGAGGTGTATAAGTGGGGTGTATAAGTTAGGTATATAAGCTGATATGCTATATATGTAGGTATTCCTTTTTCCAGCATGTACGAGTATTAAGGTGACAAATAAAACGTCGTTTTAAGGAAATAAAGTGTCGGATTTAGTGAGCAGTTGTGATGGGTTTTATTGCCTCTATAAGAAGTAGCAAGGTTTTGTTTCGAATATAAATTAGATTTAACATAGGATAGTTTAAAAATAAGAAGAAAAAAAAATTATGTACTATATTCGGCTCGGAAAATTATATTACTTGTGTGTTTAGCTGCTTACCCAAGTTTCGTGTGTAAATGTCAACAAGCGTATAATGAACCATTAAATTTTTTTCTAATCTTTGTACTTGCCAGTGTTGACATGGTCGAGGCAAAGTTATGTTAGCAAAATCGTTAATTTTTTTTATGTTTTATTATATACCTAGCATTTTGCCTACTGTACTTATTTCGGTGAAGAAGCGAATTCTAATCGAAGTTGTTTTTGTTTTGTTTGTTTGATTACAGATTACGTGAACGTTACGAAAAAAAGTATCGAAACACATCGTATAGATTCGATATGCAATAAAAATAATCAGAAAGTGATAGAACAATCCAGACAGCAGTAGCGAAATATACCATTCTTTTCTTTCTTCTTTTCTTTCTTTCTTTCTTTCTTTCTTTTTGTTTTTAAATTATATTCTTATCAAAGAATTAAAAGTGACGTTATTATTACCGGTTTAGAAAATTTTTTTAGTATTAGTATTTTTTTTAAATTAGAATAATTACGGTAAAATTGAATTATGATTTTGTAGAAAATTTTGTTTTATTTTAACTTTTTTTTTTTTTTCGTTCGATGATAAGAAAAATTAAGAGAAACGTGTGTTGTTTGTGTCGGTAAGTTTGAAATTTAAAGTCGACTTTTTTTTTTTTTTTTTTTTTTTTTTAAATTTTTTTAATTTTTTCGGTAAGTTTGAAATTTAAATTCGTCTTTTTTTTTTTTTTTTTTTTTTTTGATAAATTTTGTCAATGTTTTACGAATAATACCTCTGTTGTGTTTTTGAAAACACAAATTTTCGGTTTCCAACTAATAAAATTTGATTGGTAAATTAATATAGTAAAAAAAAAAAACATGAAGACTCGTAGTAATTAATAATAAAATTACCATAACAAGTGCAATTATAATAAAAAAAAAAAAAGGAGATAATGCAACAAATATTTTTTTTTTTTAAATTTAAACTAAACAAAATATATTGTAAAATGGATGAGTCGAGTCAGTATGTACCATTTAGGTATAGTTGGTTTTTAGTTAGTTTTTTTTTCTTAATGATTATTAATTTTGTTGTACGATAATAAATTAATTTTCGAGTAAACTGAAAAAAAAAACGATGAAAAAAAAGCGGCAGTGAGTAGACCAGATTATTCGGTCAACAAGATCTCATATATAAAATAATATATTAAAACTTTAATGTAAATATAACTTTCATATTTATGTTTTGTACAAAGTCTATATACATTGTGATGTAATTATATACTTTATTATTTGAAGAGTTGAGGCTCATGTTTGGTTTTTCTAATGATTTTTACTTCTTTCGTGCGTATATGTGTAGAAGAATGACGTCATGTGTTGGAATAAGAAGAGACGACAGAGCTTAGTCCCGTATTTGTGCGATAATATTGTATATAATTATCGTTATATTAGAAATGTATTGTCTGTTATCCTATTTTTCTTCTTTTTTTTTTCTTTTTCTTTTTATTGTAACACAGTATGATCTCTCGTATATATCGTGTCAATGCTTAAAAAACAACATATTGATCTGAGCGTATAAAAAAAAATTGTAAGTGAAGTTGAATCGGTATTCGTTTTTCCCCCTTAATTTTTAAAAATTTGTTTTCTTTTTAAATTCAATGTCGAAGTGAAATTTTCTACAGCTCGTTGGGGATATTTTTTTTTCAATTGTGTTCGGTGTACAAATTGTAATATCTTTGATGAGTAAATAATAAAGTAGAGTAAATTTCAAAGGTTGAAAATTATACATTTGTATTCTTAATGATCTCAAATTAAAATCTAAGCTGTGCATATTTTGATTAATGACGATTGAAAAAGTTATAAATGAAAATAAACGAATAGAATACATTTGCTTTTGGAAGTAATAAAATATTTTGTTCATAGAGAATACCGTATGCTTCCCCGTCCCCTCCCCTTCGAATTAGTGAACACCATAAGATCTCAGTTGTATCTTATTCCAAAGATATTGAATTTGGTCTCACAGTTTTATCGTTCTTTTTTTGTCTATTTTTTTTGACCAAAGTTTTTTGCCTCATTTTATGATTTCAGTTTTTTGTTCAATATTTATAAAATGATAATGTAATTAATTTATTATAGTTCGATTAACGATTACGATGTATAAAACAAAATAAATTATTTCAATAATATACAATTTTTAAATAATGTTAATTTTTTTAATTCTCTTCATTGCAGTTTGAATTAAAGTTACACAAATAACCAGGTTCCCGAGTACAAACCGGTTATAATCAAAATATTCCTGTGATTGGTCGTTTTTATCACCAACCAATCGGGTGAAAGAAAAAAAGATTTACATGAAGAACGAAAAATGAAAAGATCAAATCGGTTGTGTCATACGGGCAAAATCGTTCATGATAAAAGCTTCCGATTATTAAGAAAATCGGATAAACGTTTACTGTCCGAATCGAAAATTGGATATTTGTTTAAGGGCATATTCCGAATACTTTTTTGCCTATCCCCCGCCTGCTTAAATTCCATAAGATCATTGTAAAACAGAAAAATCTACTTTGTGTAATTAATAATGGATCAATATTGGTAAAATTTTGAAATTGAAGTTTTTGAAAGCTTCATCTAAAATCGTACCTATGCATTTTAATATATCTGTTTTATTTTTTTCAAAAAAAAAGTTTGAAAATTATGACAAATTTCAGAAAAAATCGCATTTATTTAAAATTTTTTTTTTTTATATAAATATAGTAAACAGATTGAAAATCATGCGTACGATTTCAGACAATGCTTTCAAAAACGCAAATTTAAAAATTTAGCAATGTTTACTCATTATTTATTGTACGAAGTGCATTTTTCTGAAAAGCCAACTTTTACAATGCTCTTATGGAAGTTTACTGCCTGCAGCTTTGGAAAAAAAAATATTCGGAATATGCCCTTATATGCCGATTAATGTCAATTTAAAATATTCATTGAGAAATGAAAACTTTGGAATGATCGATAAAGTTAAAACAATTGTAATCAATCGATCGAGCATTCTCGAATGAGAAATGAATTAACTGGTTTTTAATTTTCAATTTCTAGGTGATTAATTTTTTCCAAAATAAAATGATAAATATGAAATAATGATTAATTCTTGTTATGAAAAAAAAAAAAAATCATCTAATCTGGCTTTCAACGATTTGGTGACATTCAGCACTTCTTCAGTTCATAACGAATATGCCTTAAACCGACAAAGTATGCAAAATATTGAACATATTAATTTTTTCTGGAGAACCCGTGGAAAAAAATATAATTTGAAAAAATAATACGAATATGGAACTTCATGTCTGTTAAATTATGTGACCTATTCTACGAATAAAAAGTCATCGTTTGGTACTCAGATAAAACATCAGGCGTTTATTACTTTGTCGGCTTCGTAAATGAAAAGCACTTTGGACTCCAGTAAGAAGTTGTTACGTAATGTGTGCCACTGATGCATGTTCACAGCTTGTAAAACGTATACAAACTCGATTAAATTCCATGAACGAGAGTGAAATTGAACTTAATATATTTCGTCATACGATATGTAATGTCTCCGCATGAGAAAAATGAAAGTAGATGGAATAAAGATGTGTAAGTAGGTTGTCGTAATGGTAGATTAATGATCAAGTATGTGGTTTGTAATTATTATGGGTCAATTTTATTCAACCCATATGCTTTTATAACTGAATTTTGTACTTGTGCACATGGATGATTATTGAATTGAATGGTAATATGAGTAATAAAATCAACACAAAGAATAAAACAAAAACATAAATGTTCAATTAGGTCACGAGGAGTTACAAAAATGATGATAAGACGATAGCAGGTTTTTTTACCAATTTCAGTTTTTCGTATTACAAGTAAGGCAAAGTACTGGTAGGTACTACAAAATAAACAAAATAACTAAATTAGGTGTATGGGATGTATTTATTTAGCTTGACTATATGTTTTTAGAATTACGTATAAAAATCACATGTATTGCATAAAAAAACAACCGTAATTTGAAAGTTGATTACTAAACGATATTGCTGATGGACTAATTATTGAAAAGTGCATACTACGTGCAAGAGTTATCGACCTCGAATAAATAAACCGTATTTGTCGACGTGATATTCTTAAATACATAAATTCGTATACCTATAAATGTAAAGTATACCGATCACTTTTCTAGCACCGGAACAGCAGTAAGTATTACCTATCCATTGATTAGAATTCAAATCATATCAGATATGCAATTCAAATCAGCTTTACGCTACTATTCTTACTTCGGAAAAAATTTTAAAGTTAGTAAATTCTATTCGAGCTGTCTATCATTTTTGAAATTTTTTGAATTCTTGTGCCTGTAATCTTAAGGTAGAGTTTATTCTGGATTTTTTTGAAAATCAAATCAAATTGTGTGATAAAAATTTAAACGCCTAATTCAACTTTTCAAAATTTATTTTCCAGACTAAAACGCCACGATGCACATACTTTGATTGTTCTAGACTGAAATCCAACAGAATATTTTTGGGGGTATTCTTTTCTTCACATTCTCTTATCAGTGCTATCAGTAAAATTTTCATAATGGAAAATAAACAAAACTTTGTTCGAGATCATGTTTTATCTCACTCTCGCAATTTTTTTTTTTTTAATTAACGCCATTTTATCAAAATTATCGAGGATTAAGTTCATGGCACGAATAAGTGATAAAAGAAGATTACGGGAACGGAAACGAAAGTACAATACAACAACAAAAATTTAGCAGAAGGAAAGAATGAATGAACACCAAATGAAAAAAAGAAAAAAATAGAAAAGCCAGAGAAACCTTTTTTATCATTTTCAATTTTTTTTAGCATTTTCTATTCTCATTCCCATCTATTTTTTCAACATTTTTGTTTTTTTTTTTTTCATTTTTTATTTTAATTACATTAATGATTTTTTGATTCATTTATCACTTTACGTAGTTCAATTTTAACAAAATTAAAAATCGCTTATTTTTTTTAAATTTAAATTTTAGTCTTCGTATCTTTGTATCGACTATCGTTAGTTCGTTACTTACAAATTTACAATATCATCACTAATTCTCAAAATTTTCTTCTTCGTTCTGAAAATCCAAAATCTATCTCAAAAAACTACTCCGGTAGTGGATTTTCAATTGAATTTTGGTTTTTGAATTCATAATCCGTGTAATCCTAAAATAGATTTTGTAAAATCCATGACAAATCACTGTTCATGATTCTATAATCCGTTCAATTTAAATATTGAGCCTTTACCATTACAAAAATAATTATTACAAACCAATCAAATTGCTATAAAGTCAATATCGAGCAGGTTTTTAGCCATTTAATTGGTTCGTAGCATATTGTTTACATTTTTATTCTGATAACCAGTGCTCAATTTAAATTGAAGAATTGAACAGATCATTATAATCCGTTCAATTTAAATTGAACCTCACCACTACAAACATAATTATTATAAACTAATCACATTGTATATATCCAATCTCGTGCAAATTTTTAGCAATCTAATAGGTTCGTATTATATTGTTTACATTTTTATTCTGATAACCAGTGTTCAATTTTAAATTGAACAGACTGATTTTGTTTTTCGCTTATACCCAATTACTCATCTCGCAATTTTGAATAAAATCTAAAATTTTAATTCAGAAAGAAAACAAAGACAGAGAGAAGTAGAGAACAGACTGGAAATCAAAGAACATGGATTTTTAGGGAACACGAGAACTGAAAATGAAAGAACGGATTACCAAATCATAAAGATTAAAGAATTGAGTCTGCGGCGTTGTTTATAGTTGAATTTTTTAGCACAAAATGTGAGTAAAAAAAAAACATTTATCATTTTAAAACAACTATATCAACATTATTAACCATAAAGGCATTGAGATGGCTGTATTACGGTTTTAAAAACAAATTTTTTTTTTTTTCAAGTACAGCTACAACATACGTGTACTTATCTTTATGCACTGTATGTACCTCTACCCATACTAGTACTTATGTACCTGTGAATAAAAAAAAAAAATACTGTTTACTCACTGTTTAAACCTCGCAACATCTCGTACTTCGTACAAAAATAATACTGTATGCAATCATGGAGCTTAAAAGCTTTAGTAATAAACGATAATGTAATATTATGTAAGTACACAAAACATATTCAGTATTTACATATTATTTACCTGTGTAGTGTGTACCTTCGGTTCAAACTATGCGCTTAGTGCGTACCTGCAGAAGATATGGTGTTCACAGTATTTTATTTAGATAGGTGAGGGCGAAGAGTACAGAAAAAAAAGCAGGTTTACTTACGTACAGTATATCTAGACTACCTGTCTTACTCTTTAAATCTCGTGCGCGCACCATTCTGACGCCTAAGGGTTTGGTTTGGTTTGGTGGGTGCCATTGTATTGTTGATATTTTATCTTATACACCTGGCCATGGCAACAGCTTCAGTATTTCAAGTTATACCTAGGATATAGAGACTAGAAAAAGGTACAAACCTCTACAATTCAACACGTATGTATGTACGTAAGTATGTATTTGTACTTGAGAATGTACTGTATACTATATTCTTATGTAATTCCAATCTTGAAATCTTCATCTGGGGGTTTCGCATCGCGTTATCTTTGCTCATTCTCCGACAGCAATGTGATTTTATAACTTGGCGAAAATAAAAACCTGCCGTTGTAGAAAATATGTACATTCGAAATTCATACAGGATGTAAGGTAGCATGTAGGTAATTAGTAGAGAAGATCAGAATTGTATGTACATCATACTAAAGTAAGTACTTGTATATAGATGTACATATGTACGTTCTTATGTGCCTATTTTATAAAAATATTCGTTACAAGATGAACAATTTTTAAAATGCTGTACCTTCCATAATAATGCAGTACTTAAATATAAATACACAGTACTTCAAACAACATTGGCTAATCAAAATTGAGCAAGTGAAATTTGCCACATATTAGATGATACATAAAATTGGTCCAAGCTTCGTGTACACTTGATTGAAAAGTAGCGATTTTAGATAATGAATCGACTGCTGCGGTGATGATTCATTCTATAGTTGCTCTATCGAAGGAGAGAATACACATTTTTTACCTGGATGGTAAATTATGTCAAGTGATTCTTTGTTAACTCCGTGCGACGTGTTCTAACTTGTTGCACGAGCTACAAGATTACAATCAATAATCAAAGAGTGACTCACATGCTGAAAAATGCATCTGGATAAATACTTATTGTTGCGTACATTATTGCACTACGAAACGTTGTTCCATGTATATATGTATGTACGTGTTTATAGAAGATGATTTCATGGTATAGAACGTGTTATCTATTGTACCTTGAATTTGATAACTTACATAGAACCACACGAAAATTTTATTTCGTTAAAACTACTAACTAAAGTATCTTATTGAAATAAAAAAAAAAATAAAAAAAATGCTATAAAAACACTTGATAAGTACATTGTACCCAATATAATGCGAGCCAATGAACAGAAAATTATCGCACACGCCATTCTTTTAGGATAATTCTACCAATCGTTAAATTATACTACTGAATAGGTAACATGTTCAGATTTACAGCTTGTGTGTATTATACGAATATGATAGAGCTACTTAATTATATCTTCTACTCACACTTGTATTGATTGTACCTATGTACTTGTGCATAAGTATGTATTTTATAAAGAAGATGCGGGCTATCTCGAATACTATAGGCATAAAAGGTTTTGAAAATCATCGTATATATGTATATCTTATGAAGCCAGCAGATCTTAGAGTATATTACTTTTTAAAAGTATCATCCGCCTATAAAAACACCACTGCCACTGACAATGCCAATATCAGTGACATATGTACGTTCGGCGGTTCAACACCCGTTCACGTGCTAAATTCATCATTATACTATCGTATGAAGTCTTTGAAATTTTTCAAAAGGAACTAAATTAACAAAAAGACTCGAACATACGCTAATATTACCTGACCTTGTATAACACTTTGGTATTAGGAAATTTGAGCACCTTTGGGGTTTATTGGAATTTCCGAGTACCAGCTGTTACGAAACACGATATTAAAAACACTTAAAAAGATTGCATATGACGATGATGCTCGTACTCTTAGATTTGTTATATTCTTTTTTATTTATCAAAAAAAAAAAAAATAGAACCTTTGGTTTGAAAAACAAAACATAGGATAGGTACTAAATTATCTAATATTGTCGAAAAGGTTGGAGAAAAAAAGGCACCTACTACCTGTCTGTAATACCTATTAGAGAATTGAATATAATACAGCAAAGCGTGTTCAGTGCTCAATGATGGGTTTCCGTTCTGAAGCTACATATGTATGTATATACGAGAATAATGAGTCGTTTTTCAAATGTTTCGCGAATTATACGAATTATGGTATATTTGTTAGATAGTTGTAATTTCTTTTTAATCCGGAAATTTCTTAGGGTGTCTTTATAACGGAAATGACAAATGAGAATGGAGTTGGATATGTATAAATAGACATAAAATTAAGAATAGGTAGTGTTTATGAAACACATCTTGAATTTCACAAAAACATAATAATAATTTATAACTCATCTTAAATTTTTTAGTAATCGAGAAACCAAAGAAACAGCTGATTAATATTAAAACTAGTAACAGTAGAGTGTCTTACAAGCGAACTTTAACGGTACTGGACTTTTTTGAACTAGGAATAGGTATTTGGAAATTTTTCTTGAAACTGTTTCTATCGTTTTCTTTGTTACAATCGTTGAAACTATTTCAAATTTTGATTTTAGCTTTTCACAAAAACTGTGAGCTTTTCATTTTCTGCTATGATGAACTTTTATGAAAGTTATGAGCACAAAATTTGAAAATTTATTTTTCAACTTTCTGAAAATTAGTTGATTGGAATAGAATTCAGAAGTGTTGCATTTTTCTTATACTTACATATTGAAATTACCATGATAATTTCGATATTTCAATCGCAAAAATTGAAAAAGCTATTAAGCTCGGCTTAAATCGTTAAATTTCTGATCATCATTTAATCCTTCATTTACATCAAGGGGTGCACCAACTCTGTCCGTTAACAGTGGACCGTCAACAGTTGACCATCGAAATCTGGATGGTTAAAATCCGTATTGGTCAGCTTTTGATGGCCTAGATTTTAATGGCTTTAACACTGTTGGGTCAACTTTTCTGGGCTGTTAACGTCTTGATCGTCAACAGCTGGATTATGTTTAATAAAATAGTTGAATGTTATGAATAATTGATTTTATTAAATTGAAATATTAAGGAAAATTAAAAATGTTAAAAGTTAACTGGTCAATAGTTGCCCTTGAATCTGAATTGATTTTGATTGTAAGCTGAAATGTTGAGGTAAATTGGTTAACCTTGACCTGCGTTGATTTTATGATTTCAAGTAATGTGGGGAAATGTTAACGATGTTTAAAGTTGACCCGTCAATAATTGACCTTGATCGTGGATTGATTTTATGATATCAAGCTAAAATGTTGAGGAAAATTAAAGTTGGTAACTGCACAATGATTCACCTTAATTCTGGATTTATCAACATCCAATGATATTTAATATCGCATTCTACAAAAGTCCGTCAACAGTGGATCGTCATCATTGGGCTGACATCAGTGAACGGATTTTTGAAGGATTGGTTTTATGATTTTAAGTTGAAATGTTGGGGAAAATTAAAGATGTTTGAAGTTGACCTGTGAACCGTACACCTTGACCTTAAATTGATTTTATGATTTGAAGTCAAAATGTTGAGGAAAATTAAAGAAAGTTGTTCCATCAACGGTTGACCTCGACCTCGAATTGATTTTATGATTTTGAGTTGAAATGTTATCATCCGTTAACTCGTCAACAGTTGGGCTTGACCCGGAATTGATTTTAAATTGAAATGTCGGGAAAATTAATTGACCTTAAGCCTGGTTGATTTTATGATTTTAAGTTGAAATATCTACGAAAATTTAAATGACTCTTTTGATTCCATAGCTCCCCCTTAGCATTGCTTCATATTAAAGAAAATGACCTAATTTCACTAAAAAAATATGAGAAAATCTTTTAGGCGACAAGCATTAGATGAAAGAAAGAGAGAAAAATTGTACCAATTACACTTAAAATATCAAAACTTACATTCTTTCAATATTAACTCTTCACGTGCAAAGAGTTCCAAGTATTCTTTTATTCCTCTCCCCACAATCTGACAATAAAAATCATTTACTCAGCTTGTTACCAACCAAAATTGTTAACATTTGAGAAATAGGCTTCGATTGACAGCCGATTTGATATTCTAGAGCGGGAATGACCTCAAGTCAAAATTTAGTTGTGCCCGAATTGTGGGAAGGGGTGTTGAGCGGGTAAAATTCCAAAAATTGTTCTTTTCACATGCAATCAATAGAAAATCTAAAGAACTCTTTCTATGTAAAGAGTAAACATTGAATAAAAGTATTTTGATACTTTAAATGTTATTGGTACAATTTTTTTTTATTTAATATTTATCACTTGGTAATTTTCTTCAACGTTTCTACATAAAATCATAACACCGACCCGAGTAAAGGTCAACTAATTTTTCTCGACATTTCGATTTAGAATCTTAAAATCAATTCAGGGTGAAGCTGAACTATTGGCGGGGCAACGGATGACGAAATTTCAATTCAAAATCATAAAATTGATTTAAGGCCAAGGTTCACTGTTTTGACGGGTCAACTTCAAACATCTTTAGTTTTCCTCAGCATTTCAACTTAAAATCATAAAATCAATCTTTCATAAAATGAGTTCACTGATGTCATTCCAAGCCATATAGATCTGTCCACTAATGTCAGTCCAATGATGACATCACACTGTTGACGATTTTTCCAGAAAGCGCTATTAAAGATCTTTAGATTTTAATATCCAAAACCATCTTCCTCATTTAATTAGGTGGGGAGATATGACTGTTTTTCCTGTTTTTGATCATGAAAAAGGGTTCTTTCTCCTCGATCTCGCCTCCAAATTGAGCTATGAGGTTGAAATTTGTTATGTAAACTTAGTAGACATCATAAATGTGCTTTTTGGGGGTTTCGACTTTTCAGGCACATTGATATTGTACTCCATCACAGCCCCAAAAAAGTCGTTGTTTTCTCGATTTTTCTTATTGTTTGAGTGTGTTCCTCGTATATCTCGACCCCTCAAATTGGACTAGGAAGTTGAAATTTACTATATAGATTTAGCATATGTCCTAGGTGCGCTGTTAAGAAATTTACAACACTATGAATAAAACTTTTATTTAACTGAATAAGTCAC
>FIZR01005962.1:0-14049 GCA_900060175.1 Ferrisia virgata
TTTTTTTTTTTTTTTTTTTTTTTTTTTTTTTTTACCAAGAACGCAAGTAAAAAAATGAAAATGCAAAACGTGTGTACAGTCAGTTCGATCGATTTTAACGCTTATAAATACGCGGTACTTCGAAAAGATACTAATTTTTACCTGTTTTTTTCTTTTCTTCGACAAGTTGATCCGTTCTTTCGTCAACTAACACCTCCAAGTTATTGGCATATTTTTCCATCATTGCCATCATATTATCAAAGATATTTGGTTTCCTGCAGCAGAATAATGCGCTTATTTATAACTGAGATCGAAGAAACACACTATTACTAATCTTATACGTATGCGCTGTATATCTTCTGATTGACTACATTGCATGTGCGTGCATCATTGTATGTACAGTAAGTATGTAATGTATGCTACTTACTACCCAGTACCGATGTACTTACATTCCTTTTCTCATTGGTCTTAGTTTATTTTTAATGGTTTTAAACTCAGGTCGTTCATCCGGATTTTCTGCCCAACATTCTTTTAAACAATCGCGAACAAAGTCAAAACTGTTTTCCAGCAAATCCAAGGGCGGTCTGTTAAAAATCAAATAAGATACATAGTGTAGGTACAAGCAATACGCGACACTTATTCCTCAGAATGCGGCAGTACAAACTATAAATTATTGTATCTACTCCAATTTAAAAAAAAAAAAAAAAAAACACCTCGTTAATCGACGAATAATGAATTTCGAACGATACATATTGAGAGGAATGTGCACCGCAGACTCGAGTAGGTAGAGGTACGAGCGGCTTGGTTCCATTAGCATCGCGTCACAGTTTGTTATAAAGTCAATAAGTAGGTAATTATGTAGAGGTATATCGTAGCAACTTTTCTTTCGCGTTTTATCGTCGTAATGCACTTAAAATGATTTTCTTAAGTAGTTTATGTTTCAAAAAAAAAGAGAGAAATCAAAAACTATCGACCGACTATTACGAAAAAAATTATTTTAAATGCACCACGATTCAAAAAATTGTTGCGAAAGTAAAATTACTTCGCTGTATTGAGGCTGCAAAAATGCAAAATGCGACACGATGCGACGTAATACCAGCGAAGCCATGCTCTTAAAATTGAAATAAAAACCAGCGTGTTGGTATCAAGTACGATGGCTTTGATGAAAAAAAGGATTTGCACGGCAGCAAAATACGAATAGAACAATTTGAAATAAGTAGCCATATTTCCGGTAAGTAAACATTCGATATTGTAACAGTCGAGTAATCAACTCGTTGCACTTAAATTCTTCTACCGTCTTCTGTCGATTGGATAAACACAAAACACATTCACCTACCAAAGTATCGATGATATTACCTGACATTGAGTACGTTTTTTAAATCGCTGATCGTTGATACCTGCTATACCTGCTATTGGTCGATCAAATTTCCGTCTTTTGACTCGTACGTAATTTGCTTTTCCGTGCAAATCTGTTTTTTTTTTGTTTTTTTTTTTTTGTTTTTCACGCCTTAAATTAAGTACGCGTACTTACTGACGCCTGCTTGTAATTGCGTTGTGAAGTATATAAAAATACATAGATGTAAGTACCTAAAAAGTGTTGACTGAGCATCGGGATTGACTATTCTTTGTAAAATTTCCGATAACGTAAGGCACGTGGAATTTCCAAACGGTCCCTGCCGACCGTTGATTTCGTATAAAATAATACCAAACGAGTAAACGTCTCCTTTTTGAGTACCCGTCGTGAATGAATTCGAATTTCGTAGTAGCTCTGGAGCTCGATACAAAAGTCCTT
The DNA here is from genome assembly GCA_900060175.1 of Ferrisia virgata. Classification (NCBI taxonomy): domain Eukaryota; kingdom Metazoa; phylum Arthropoda; class Insecta; order Hemiptera; family Pseudococcidae; genus Ferrisia; species Ferrisia virgata. Next base: position 1,772 of record FIZR01005962.1, read on the forward strand.
TGAAGCAGCGAAAAAATACACGAGATTAATTTAATAGGGACCAATTCAATGGCACCTGAGCTATTTATACAGAAGCGTAGCAACGTTTTCGATACAAAAGCTAAATTTAGGTAGGTACCATCTATCAATCGAAGTGAACAAGAAAGGGAAGAAAAAAGTGAAATAATAAGATAAGTTTCGCGTACGAATTAGGTTACAAACAATAAACAATATATACGTAGTAAATATTCGCATATTTTATATCATTCTAAACAAACTATTCACTTCTTCAACAAGTAGACAAGCGAGTAAATAAATAAGTACCCGAGTAAATTTTCTTTTTCCTTCTCTCTCTCTCTCTCTCTCTCTTCTTTTTCTTTATAAATTAGATGAGTACCTAGGTCGGTACGAATGGGTGAAGGGAAAATTCAAACGACATAATATGTACGTGTGTAGATTTAGGTACTTCTATTAACTTATTCGAGTATTTTGAAATTGGACGGTACTCGTAGGTATTTTAATCGAGTAGAGAGCAAATTATGATTTTATTTTTCGTCCACATAATTGCTACGCCTGCGGCGTTCTCCGAGGTATTCATATTCGCAAGTTGTCTTACAGGTAGGTACCGGAATTGATGAGATACTCTAGAAATACGAGTACAGATCGCAAACGAAGAGATTTCATAATTTTCTTTCGTTATACCTTCGCATTTGCATAAAACATCGTTAGCCGATTGGTACGAGTCGTGTTCCAAAAAATGGTGCGGATAGTCTTCGGATTCTTTTTTAAATTCTTGCAACCCAAAATCAGTCAGTTTAAGAACCCATCTGGAATCTACCAAACAGTTGGATGGTTTTAAATTGCCGTGACAATGAACCGGCGATTCGTGTAAGTATAAAATCCCCTGAAATACATATAAGATTTTATACCGACGGACGAATTAATTCCGGCAGCTGAATTAATCTCGTACTCGTACATTGGTACGTTATTCTTATTTGATAATCACGAATTTACCAACTATAGTAGTACATAGGTTGATTGATAATTTACCCGTAAGATATCGGCTACTAAGGACGAAATAAACATATTATCTAATTTTACTTCTTCGTTTTCCAAGATGTCCTGAAATTTTATCGAATGAAAACGTTAGTCTGGAAAGCAGTTCATTTTACGTAGGTATCCGAAATAGACTTTTTAAATCGTCGACACGACGTGGAAAACAATTTTTAAGCACCTTTAAACTACCTCGAGCGCAATATTCGGTCACTATACAAATATTCGGCGGATCGGTGCAAGCTCCGACAAAACTGTTCAGATTATCGTGACGCAGATCTCTCATCTGTAATGTACAATGTCTCGGTATTAGTTCGTCGATAGTTCGATAGTCCGATAGCTGGGTACGTTTAAAGCTAAAACTACCGCTAGTTGACGCGCTTACAACATGTTTGAAATTCGAAGTTAAAATTTCGGATCAACGGCCAGAAATTATTTCGAAAAATCGCGGTTACGCCGCGCCGGTAAAATACCGAGTACGGCTTTACGTAGCGTACGCAGACCAACCAGTACGCTTTTACGTAGGCCTATGCATATTACGTACCACTTTCAATTCTTTCTTCATTTCTCTAGTTAAATCGACGTTCTTCTTTTTTATTTTTTTAACAGCGAAAACTCGACCCCTGTAAATACCGACAGTCGTGTAGATGGCCGAGTATCGGAATTCAGCGTCCGGATTCGAACTTAATGATACTTGACTAGTTCCAACCAAAGGATGAAGAGTCTGCCGAGAAAACATCAGGTCAAATTACCGTAAGTACAGGCGCTAGGTAGAGGTATCGCTTGGTGCTGAGGGCGCTTACGCGAGATATTTTACTAGACGAAGTACTGTTGCAATCCGGATCGTTCATTTCGATCTCTTTATAATCGACTTTCCATAACAGACTGTCCAATTCTTGTTCATACCGCCAGTTTCTGTACGCGACGAATGATATGACTAGAAAAACAACTAAAAAGAATCCAGCTACGCTGAATAGTATCTCCAACGTGTACGCTGAAACAATACCCATAGGTGATACGTATACGCATACGCATACGCATACGAGTACACTATTACTTACTGCTTAGTACTTACTACACATACGAGTTGTACGTTGTACACATACTACGACGTATACCGGTAGACGCGAGTAAATTTACACATATAAAAGCCAAGAATCGGTGTACCTATACCTATCTCTGTCTCTACTGTCGTACTTCAAATACGTACTCGGTCGATAGATAGAGATACCAGTACAAGGTATAAGATCTACGCGCGCTTGCAAATTTTTCAACTACCCTCACCTACGTTTTACGTACGTATTATTTATTATACTTACAAATACATTTTTCGCCTTGAAATCCGCAAAGTGGTTCTGCAACTGGCGGCCTCCCGTTAACCCAATGAATTTCGGAAATCACTTGTACTTTCTGAAATGATTAGAAAACCTTTTACCGTGTACAGCGTGTACAAGTGTACATGTAATACGAGCTAGACGTATTAACCAACTTTTCAACCATAACACCCAGTACCATGCTAGTACAAAGTACATGGTACATAGTGCATAGACTTTATACGTGTACGCCACCCACTGTAACCCAATGAGCGAAGTATCAGAACTGCCCCCCCCCCCTTACGTACGTATTTCAATGAAACGTTTCGCAGCTCACAGCTCATGCAATATCGAGGTTAGGCAAAAAGTGTACACCACATTTTGGGTTTCTTTTTCTAAGCGCTCTTCAATGATTACAGAAATTATGTAATTCAGTCTCAAAATTTATCGGCCTGATTTGAATTACCATCGAACAGGTTTTTTGGTTGCCCATTTGAAATACCTACGTGGCGAGGTAAAAATCAAAATTTGTACGTATCTTCTAGGCCTTGACTTGCTGTAACCAAAACGGGCACCGAGCATTGGGCAACATTTCATTCAAACGTGTGAAGGGCGGTTCTGATACTTCCCTCGTAACACCTACTAACTGCCCGCATGTAGAGAGTAACTAGGCATAGCAGTGGTAGTGGATTTTATGAAAGTCGTTTGAAAGCAGGAAGAGAAGAATTCCTTCTTTCCAATATAGGCACATCTTTACGAGTATGGTTGGATGGGCCAACTCGAAAGTCGAAATTGAACTCGGCTTGGCCGTCGCCACATACGAGTGTGACAGTATGTAGATGTACGTAGGTCTACGTATACGTTGCCCCGTTCTGTGTAGCTACTTTCGGCTAACAAGGCGCTATCCTTACTGTTGAATTGAATCGAACGAAACGAAACGAAACGAAACGAAACGAAAAAGAAAAGAGGTGTAGGACGAAAAAAACTGCGTCAAGTGTTAGGTCTCCGGCGAATTTAACGCTACAAATCACGAAAATGTCTCAATTTAAATTCGAGGACGTGTAACGGGCGTAATACAATCTGCCGTTCTCGAGGGAATCGAACACCAGCGATTTTTGTTCACTTCCGGTTGCCTACACTAAATCGCGAACTTGTCGGGTACATCCTACTACGTACGATACGTAGTGCAGATACCTAGGCCTATAGTTAGAGCTACCAACTACCGGCCCCTACAACATTACATTTCATCATTTCTTCGGATGCGCAACGAACTCGAGAACACGGTCAATCGGACAGTATCCAGTCCGCAATATCACAAGCTAATTTGGTAACGACGCGACGGTAAGTTTACGTTGCCTTGGTAGGTTGGTAGGTTGGTACGTGTACAATATTGTACCTACATACGTACATTGATAATACACGCATGGCACGAGGGTAACCGGTAAAGCCCGACACTCAGCTCCTTCTTAGCGAAACGCTAATTTTTCGTGTTAAAAATGCGAGATTAGCAACAGTATTTTCATTTTGCGACACTTCCGATTCGTATTTTTCTACAAACAACTTGCCACCTTTGGTATTTTCAGACACGAAAAACTCTGTTATTTCGCTAAAGCGGGGGGGGGGGGTGCCGCCACGCTACGTCTTCCAAAGTCTTCGCGCTAAAACGAAAACGTTCAGCTTTGGAAAACGTAGCGTAGCCGAATCGTTCTTTTGAATTCGGTTTACGGGTTGCGTTTCGTTTCGCGATAGGCTTCGTACTTTTCCTAACATCCGTCATTCGTTAATTACGAAAGTAAAGAATGACCTCGCTCTTCTCTTTCTCTTTCATGTTGTCACGTGTTGCACCGGCCTTCGTCCAGCGTAAAATAATTTCAACTTTCGTATCGAAAAATCTCTAGCTTTTTCTTACATCGACGTTATTTAAAAGACGACTAGTTGATTTTATTTTACCGGTAAATTTCTAACGTTCGGTATTAAACGGTTGAACATGGCCACAGGATATAAGCCGTGCTCCGTAACATCGAGTGGATGACGTTTCAAAGCCAGCACCGAATAGTTGCCCTCGGCATCGCCATTTTCATCAATATACACCATGTACCTGGAAATGAACATCGATCTTTTACCATCTAGACGCTTGTTAAATTTTTCAAAAATTACAATCACCGTACGTTCGTCCTACGATTTGCTACGCGAATTACCTAATTGGCCATAAGCTGAATAAAACAGCACACCTCGAGCTAAATTTTTTTTATTTTTATTCGAAAGTAAAATTGAAATTTCGCCATTTAGCGATACACACAAGTCCGCTGTAAAATCAGCAAAAACGTCGGCCAGGGATGCAATCTTCGCGCACGAAAAAATTGTTTTTTTTTTTTTTTCGTTAAATCAATTTTCAAATTTTTTAACCGGTCAAGTGATCATCGAATCTCTTGTTACGCGACCGTTTTCCAAAATCAAATACATTCTCAGAAAGTAGAGACTGCGAGCTTTTCAAAAATGCATAACAATCGTAGTTTAGGTTTGAACTTTTCAGCGATAGAATAATCACGAGTTGAAAAAAACACTGCCGATTTTGACCTGAAATTTATGACAGACAAGCGAAGGTACGTGACTAGTGACTACTAACGTCCATTTCGTAGCACGCCTACACACATACTCGTACTCGTATACCTGGTTGTTGTTAGGTATACGAGTATGTGAATATGTGTGTGTGTGTACGAATGAAGAAATGCGCGTCTCTAAGTGATGACGGGCTACTACGAAAGCCAAGTTCAAGTCTGTAGTCTATTTGTTTGTTGGTACCATAATGCTCGATCCCAAGATTAACTAAAAACGGTCCCGTACCCCGTACCCCGTACCTCGTATACTACGTATTACACGGTACGGTGCGGTGTGGTGCTGTGCTGTGCTGTGCTTAAGTAGACTGTACGCGTGTAACTGTGTATATGGGAATACGCGCGCTGCAAAATGTCTGAAATAGTTAATGGAGTTCTTACCCTAATACGCTTTTATAATTGTATTTCTTCATGTAATGAATGATGGCGGTGCCGTTGGTTGAATTAATTCCAGCATCGAGAACTTTTGACAGTGCTTGAGCGTATAGGTGAACCGCATCGTACAGATAAGCCGCTTCTATCCTAATCTTACACAAAAACATAGTCGCATAGATATATAGGCCTACGTGTAGCTGTAGCTGTAGCTGTGGCTGTAGTTGGACTAGAGTATGAGACTAATCTTACGCAGTTGTCGAATGAAACGTTATTGTCTCGTGGCTACGGCCCAGGTGAGGGTACTCACTTTTTTTTGTCCGCCAGGTACCGGATTTGTCAGATTGAATGGTGGTTTTTGCAGGTATTCGTTCACTTTTTGGCTGAATGCTTCGAAGCCTTGGGCCGGACTTGGTAAAACGCTCATGTAATTTTTGTAACTTTGTACGATAGAAGGTTCGATTTTCCTGTTGAATCTGTCCATCAAATATTTTCCTGGATTTTTAGTATCGTACGGTTCTGTATCGATTCCGACGACAAAATACTCGCCTGCCAACAGAATAGCTATCGTCAGACGGCTGCGGATGTCTTTACAATAACCATATAGGTACCGTAATTCACAATACGTACGCGAGTACGTAGCTATATAGATAGATGTACGGTAGCTAGAAGGGTATAGATATTAGATCGAAAAAAAAAAAAAAAAACACGCCTCAGATTTTGTTCAAAATTTAACATACTGGAAGAGAATTGTAGAAAATCCATTATTGTACAAGATTTATATGTCGTTTAGAGGTACGAATACGAAATTACGAGCAGATAATAACTACATAATATCGCAAAGATTTCAGAGATGCAAGTCAAACGAACATCCTCGGAAGTTGCCGAGAGCACCCGATATCGTTTTGTCGCTTGAACGGATAGGAATTAGTTATGAGACTCGTGCGCAACTTGCGATTTTTATGCAAATCGGACCAGGTAATTTTGTTTTTGTATTTTAGAAATTTATTTGAAAGAAGCGAGATGGAAAAATTTTAAATATCGCAGCAACCTAAAATTATCAGTATTTCGAGTATTTTCACGCTTTTTATGCTCAATTTTCAAAATCTGTCATTGGTTCAAAGGGAGCATTACTCTCCGGCACCCTTGCTCCCTTACTTGTATTATGACGGAGTTGAAAGAAAAAAAGTACACTCGGAATTTTGACCAACTTTCACTCGAGATGCTTACTTCGAGTCGCGCAATAGGCATACAATGCACGTACGTACATGCCTTATCTTCTTCGCAGTTGATACAAAATTTCGACGCGACGGCTACAAAATGTTTTTTTTTTTTTTTTTTTTTTTTTTTTAAAATTTTTTTTTTTTTTTTTTTTTTTTTTTTTTAAGCAGAGAGAATGAAAATTCAGCATCCTCATAAGCCGATGCGCAGTTGATATACCTCCTTTGAAAAACAAAACAAAATAAAAAAAAAAACGATCGAAATTCCGCGTACGTTTTCTTTGGCTGTTTCAGCGTAAGGTTTGCTCGTATTGCACATGTCGCAGTAGTAAAAATTTACCTGTTTCAAATAAGTTCATATCATTCATGGCCGATAGCAATCCAATGTGTTCGTACGAATGCCCCAGCACAACGTAAACTGAAACATGTAAAACGTGTTGTCAGATGTTAGTATAGGCGATAGGCTACTTTACACTGACTAGTGACGATACGCTATCCTCAAATCCTTTGTTTGGCCGTTATTAGCACGAACGTGATATTCAAACGCGACACAGAGTCGCCTTCAGTTTTTATGAAGAAAGTTGGTGGTATATGCACTTTCTAGTACCCAGTGCCTAGCCTACCTAGATGTAGGTCTAGGTAGGCTAGGCTAAGCTAGGCTAGCTACCTACTGCCTATCTACTTACTGGTTAACTCTTACAGATACGCGGTAACTCCGGGCATCTTGAATTTCGAGCAAACTCACGCAGGTGGTTGTCCTACAGTTGAAAATCATTTGAATCCCAATCGTAAAAAATGTTGCGTGGAGCCTAAAGGGTGCTTATTTTCGAGAGAAAAAAAAACCGTCGGTTTTCATCCGTTTACACCGCCGCCAAAAAATATGGCGCAAGACACCGGTCATAGAGCTAAAAAGATGCGATTCAAGGTTCCAGGTCTTCTGAGCGCGATTTCCGGTTCGATCCGAGACCGCTTCCGAAATTGGGCTTAAGAGACGCGGAAACTAGAATCGCATCTTTTTAGCTTTTTTAGCGGGAGTCCTACGTCATTTTTAGACCGCGTAGATAACGAAAATCCACGTTTTTTCAAAAATATCTTCATATCGAGGGCTCGTTGCTTCGCTACTATTCGAGCGCGACACAAACTTTTGTACGTTGGATTCTCAACTCGAGAGCAATCAATTAGGCGAGTTTGGTACAAATTCCAGACGTATGTGTATTTGTTTCAACTTTCAATCCACCTTCCCAGTATAAGTGCTTCGCACTGACATGTACCTATTCATCTACCTACCTACCACCTACGAGCACCGCTACAATGAGCAGAAGTAGGTATCTGCAAAGGTAGCGTACATCGTATTCGGCTGTAGTGCGAGCAAACTCGCTTCTTTTTTTGTTAGACGACTGGATAAGTGAGTTAACTTTCAACCGAGCCCCTTTCACCTACATACGGTAGGTGACAGCTTTTCGCTGATTTCGCTGATTTCGCTGATTTCGCTGGACACCGATGAATCCGATTACGCGAAACAAAGGTCGAACCTCAGCTTTGGCTTATCGTAATTTATGTTTTCAGCGTATCTTTCGATTTGTTAAGGCGCGTCAATAAACGAAAAAATTTTACTCGGCCTGTACTCTCCTTGTCTCCGTGAACTGAATGAATTATTTTACGAGAAAATTTAAAGATAATCGGAAAAACGAACGAAAGTAAACGCACTTGGCCACTGTTTGATCTAAGGTAGGTATTGAGGTATTGGAAAAAGCTGCGAGGAGTACCGGAAAATGCAAAACAGTCCGCCACGGTGTTTGTTTGTGAAGTTGTAAGCGAGATGGCGTTTTTTTCTCATTCGTTCGTCGCCCATCCAGCAAATGAAACGGAAATAAGGGTCGAGTTGAGTGAGATGCCACTGCGACCAATTTGCTCATTTTGAAATGTTGGCTGCAGCGGCGCTCGTACGTGACGCAGCGTTGCTGTAACCGTTTGTTTGACGTAAAATAATGCGCATTATTACAGCGAAATAAGGTACGCAGTTTATCAGAATTCCCGCAAATTGCTGTAGCTATTTGTTACCACCAAGTACCTATGCGGACTACGTGGTACACGTACTCGTACTCGTACACTCCGTACGGAATGGTTGGTCACAGCGACATTTGAAGTAAAGTATCGAATTCCAGTTCAAAGTGGCTCCCTTCGAAATTTCAAATGCAAACACAGCTAGCTCTAGGTATAGGTATTAGGTAAGTATACGTTCGTTAATAATGTCGCAAGAATGTTAGCCACATTTATATATATATATATTTTTTTAAATCACATCCACCACGTCGTGTATTCGAACGTGTAACCTAAGTATAATATGTATGTTGTATGCACGTAGTATACAGCAGAGCTTCGATTATCCGACTAAAAATTTGCCTTCTATTCTTCTCGATTAACCGAGTCGAAAAAGTCGGTCAATTTTTTACCATCCGACTTCGGGTGATTTTTTCTCGAAATAATGATAAAATACGAGTCAAACATCCTCTAGTATATGATGCGTGCGACGTAGCACCAAAGCAGGTTTGTGGCGCTAAAACTGCAGTCACTAACTAAATTCTTTGGAAAAAAAGTGATGTTTTTAAAAAAAATGAAATTTCGACTCCGCTCTCATTTCATTTCCACGGTGAAAAATGTTACTTTCAATTATACGACTTTCTCGTGCTCCAATCAAATCGTCGGATAATGTAAATTTTAAATCAGAAAAACACCATCCATATCTATAGCACAAAAGCTGTGTATACGTTTGACAAATTTCTGAATTTTAGGCGACACTCGAATGGCACACTGTTGACAAACTTCTGACACATACTTGCTGGCATTATCATGGCACAGACATGTCATACAATTGACACCTTTGTCGGCACTTCGACATTATTTAAATGACGCGAAGTTGATGTTTGTGACGCATATTGGGTAGCACTATCGTGGCACAAATGTGTCATATGATTGGCGTTTCAGTTGGTTGTTACGATACAAATGTGACTCGATACTGGCGTATTAATTATTAAGAACGTTAAGGCACCGTTTTGACACGGTTGTAGCAGGCGTGTGACTTCCTTTTAGCAGTATCCTATTGCCACTATAATGACATCAGACACGTTTTCGATTCGATTACGACAATAATATGACTTGAAAGTGGCACGCTACCGACAACATTATGACATAATTTTGGCACACTCGTGACACGCTTCCGACACAATTGTGACGTATTTTCGACACAACTGTAGAATGTTTTGACTGGATTGTGACGCACGAAAGTGAAGGTACGGTCACAATTGTGTCAGAATGTCGTCGTAATCTCGTCAGATGTCGTTAATATGACAATAGTGGAGCGCCGAAACCTAGTCAAAAACCTACCTCAACTGTGTCAAATCAATTTTACACCGTTGTCAGAAGCGTGCCACTACTGAGTTACTGAAGTGCCATAATCAAGTCAGAAGCATTTCATTACTATGTCAATGGTGTACCCTCATTGTTCGCAATACCTCGTCAGATAAATGTCGCATCATTTTCAGGAACAAAGAATTAAGTAAGTTGGTGCCCTTTGGGCCTTCCCACACCAACTGCCTTGGTAGATGAGTCGGTAAAGATGCCGATTTTTACCCAACAAGTGCCAGGTTCAAATCGTATAAATAAAAAAATAATTAATCAATAGGTATATTACAAATGCCTTAATACGCGTAGCAATTCGGTGCAACGGAAAATAAAATATATCAGAAACGTGTTATTTTTGCATCGAAAGTGCGCCATTATCGTGTCAGAAATGTACCGTTATCGCGTTAAAAACACGTCACCGATGCGTCAAATACATATGTCATTAATACGTCACAGTAACCTCGTAGCCACGTCACAAGGAAGTCATTTCGGAGTCATCGTGGTGCGAATTGCAACGTTTCAATGTCACCGTCACGAGTTTGGCAAATATTTAGCGATTTGCCAGAAGTGCGCCATTCTTGCTGGACAAAAGTCTCGCACGTCAGAACTATGTCACGCAGATGTACCTCTATGTAGTAGGTATTTCTCGCGTATGTACGGTATATGAAGTTGATAGCGCATCAATTACGACATTTTCACATTTTCGCCGCAGCGTATGCCTATAAATGTATATGTATGTACATAGGTAGGTAGTTTGCGCTTTGAGGTAGTTAGGTACCTACGTACGTATATACGTATGTGGTCAGAGCCGGCGGACGTCCGAGCAAAGCGAATGAAAAATGAAAAATCCAAGTTAGGTACTACGCGTAGGAGAGGTATAGTTCACGAATTGGCCTTACAGTAGATACGCGTAGCTTTAGGTTGGTGGTATGTAGAGACCTGCTACACCCGCCAACCATATGTACAAATAGATGCTTTGTTGGTGTACGAAATACGACACAGCTCGGTACTAGTAGGTGGAGATACCGTAGCGTATTATATCGCGTGCGATACGAATTGGAATACGAGTTATTTTTTAAATCTGGGCACGATTCGGCGAGTCGGCGAGATGGGAAAAGTGCCACGACGTAGCTCTCTGCAGTCGAGTTGGTACGAATATACGAATAGCGAATGAAAAGCTGAAAAAATAAAACTCTAATAAATCACCGATAACAAAGTACCTAATATCAGCGAACAGTTGAAAAGATACATAGTACGGCAATGAAAAGTACGTATAACGATGGTCGCGTCGCGTCGCGTCGCTACGCGACCAAACAAACACCATAATATGCAACTACGAGATGCAAAAATTTACCAACGAAAATCGAAAATTGCGATCTGCGCTAAAAACACGCGGAAGGTCGCCAGTCAATCTTCACGCTCGTCGCTCATTCTACTCGTATACTTTTTTTTACATACTCGTACGTACGTATATCGCGGCCTAGTAACCTGCACCTAGACCTACACAACAATACTGTCACAAGTATGTACCCTACTTATACTTACTTACTTACTTACTTACTTATTTACGTACAAAACGAGAAACAAATACAAATATTTGGTGGCTACGTAATTTTACGAGCACCAAGTCCAAGTACACGAATACCCGCCATTATGTACATTCTACATATACATACATACATTGTAGGCCCTACAAAGTACGTACCTACATCGCGTAGGTAGAAAAAAATTTCTCAACGAACTGTGCCGCAATGCGAAACTTTCGTACCATTTCAATCGCGGAATTGAATTTTCTCAGCTAAAAGTTGTATCGATTGCAGACGCTAAGACGAAAGGCGCTTTTACTACCGCACTTTTTTCAAAAATCAAATAGCTACTTGTCTCGACTTTTGAACCAGTGATCGGCAATAAGTAGATTTGCCCGAAAATTCTGAACAGCCTGCTAAGTGGCGGCCGTGATGCCAAATGCGAATCATTCGGACTGATCTTATAGTTTCATAAACGTAGTCCTATACCATTTTTAGCTCTCATCTCGCCTCCGTCAAATTCCGAAGTAGAAGTACGTTTTTTATTTTATTTTTTTCCCCCTCCACCACAATGTGGTAACATACTACGTGTGTGTCGGGTGGTGTACTAATGTACCTACGTTGTATGTAGTATGTAGTAAGTAGTATGTAGTATCTTCTATAATACTATAAAACTAAGTCCTCTTTTTTTGAGGCAAGTAAACTCGAAACTGGCCCAACCAAAAATTCTCAATTTTTTTTAAAAATAACGACGGTATGCTGTACATGGTTTATAGCGGCAGACATCCTTTAAAAGTT
>FIZR01005967.1:0-12172 GCA_900060175.1 Ferrisia virgata
AAATCAATCCTTCATAAAATAAGTCCACTGATGTCACATCTCTAATTTTTCTCAACATTTCAACTTAAAACCATTAAATCAATCCTCCATAAAATAAGTCCAATGATGTCATTCCAGGCCATAAAAATCTGTCCACTGATGTTAGTCCAATGATGATGTTATTCTGTTGTCGGTCTATTAATAACATCTGTAATTTTTCTCAACATTTCAACTTAAAATCATGAAATCAATTCTTCATAAAATAAGTCCACTGATGTCACATCTCTCATGATCGAAACGAATTTTTAACTGTGGGAATTGATAGTACATTGAGAAAAGAATAAGCGAATTTGATCATGTTCATGTTTCAACCAACTTCAAAATTAAAGGCTGTATTTATGTTGACCACAATGATGGATGTGAATAGCTTATAAAAATTTAAAAATTTTGTTCTCTTCATTTTTCATCTAACACGAAAATTGAACGTCTTATAAATAATTTTTTAGCGGTAAAAATAATATTTTTATTTCAAATAATTTTTTATAAGCTCCTTCAATTTTCATATTGAACAAAGAATGAACAGAACAGAATTTTTCCAACTTTTCATGAGCTTTCAATATCCAGCATTTGAAAAATTTCATTTAGATTAACTTGTCAAAATAGCTGCTTCAATTTTGAAGTTGGTCAAAAAATGAACACATAAACTTTTCAAAGCCATTTCACCTCTTAATAGTCTTAAAAAAAAGTTTTTGGGTGGCTGTCGCCGTTTCTCAAGTCAATTCTCGACATAGCTCCCCTCCACTCACAATTAAACTAACGAAAGGTCTGAAAATCGACAGATAAATTTGTTGTGAGGGGGGAGTAACTGTGCTTTTTTGGGGGTTTTAGCAATTCTCTTCATAGATGGAACCACTTCCCTACCACTTATTTTAAAGTTTTTTTTAATATGGAGGATAAATGTAACAATTCTCGTGACCCAAATATTTCATAAAAATCAGGGAGAAAAATATCGCAAAGCAACAAAGCGACGCTAATTTCGGAATTTCATCAATGACAAAACATATTTTCATCTTATTAAAAGTAAGATTTATTTTTAAATCTCACTTTTCAAACAAATTTCGTCGAATTACCCAGGTAGATAATCTGTCTTTAAAAAATGCAAACAAATCGACGATGAAATATCCGCACAAAAGCTTTTGAAAAAAACATCACCGATGTAAATCTTAAATTAGTTTTAAATTGTTTTACAAAGTAGCGAGTGAAACAAAGCTAAAAATCAATTTATCTTCGCCTGAAGGTATTTGTCGACTGACTCACAATATAAAACAATTAAAGTGAAACTTTTAATCCAGGAATAAAAATTTTAATAACCCCTTCTTTTTAGAAATCTTAACTCGACTGCTGTCTACTTCACACTTTTAGTACGTTTTAAAACGGTGGCTTTTATTTTTTTCTTTTTACTCTTTTTATACTTCCAAACTGATGATAATTCATTTTGAGCATGATATAATAAAAAATCTATTTCCTTAAATGAAAAAGATGAAAAAAAAAAAAAAAAAAAAAAAAAAAAAAAAGGGGGAAAAAATAAAATCTAGGAAAAAAAAAAAAAAAAAAAAAAAAAAAAAAAAGAAGAAAAAGGAGGAAAAAATGAAATCTAGGCGCGGGGTAACACCGTAATAAAGAAATATTTTTACGTTACAAACGTGACGTTCATGCTAATTTTAATTTGAATCGAAAATTCGCGAGAACGAACATTTAAATTTTTTTACAACCGTGAACGAGAAAGAAAGAAAGAAAAAAATCGACCAAGAACAACGCGTTTGAAAAAAAAAATTGAAATTTAATAATTTTTTCGTCCATTGTTTGAAAACACGTAGGCTTTTTAAAACCCCTATCGGAATATTTCAACGGAGCTTTTTAATTATAAAGTAATTTGTCGTCGAATAACCGTAAATTAGTAATGAAAAATGTTTTTATAAAATCATCACTATACCTACCGCAGCCATCGTTGTCGTATCGTTTTCCTTTGTTACAAAAAAAAAAAAAATTTATGGCTAAAATTCAAACCTCAGTCTTGATTTTAAATTAATGGCGTTAAAACGGCCTAGAAAGTAAAACGAATAGTTATTTACAGGAAGCTGAGAATTTTGAAAAATGGCTGCATTACTCATGTCAGTGGGTAAGTAAGAAAAACCCAGATTTGTTATACTGCCTTTTTTTCACTAGTTACTTGAAAATTCACGCCGCCGAATGTACGCAAAATGACGTGAATATAAGAAATTTGCGGACAGGTGAAAATAAAAATCTAGCAACGCTATCAAATAAAATAAATTTTTCCATAGTGTGAAATGAAAGCTAAATGAAAAGAAACGCGAATATATTAAAAAAATGTAAATAAGAATACTGGATAGATACGCAGATTTTATGCGAGTTAAAGATTATATTTTTTATGAAGATTTTCACTCACATATGAATTATAGTTGTTCTACTTTTTTCTTTTTAAACTCTACGGATGAAATTCTTGCTACTGAAGATAGTTAAACATATATTTTTCTGAGTTAAACGATAAATTAATTTAGCTTTTGCAAAGTCAAAAGAAATCCACTACTTTGATTCAAAAATATATGGAGCGATTTCTATTTTTAAGAAGGAAGAAGTTTTGTGCAAAATGTGTAAGTCGCAAGGGTATGAATCACATTGTACAATGTACAAGGTGTACTATTTCAGCAACACTTCCTTCTCCTTCATACCTGAAGTAAAGCAACTCATATTACATCGAAAGATACGGATTTAGATTTCTTTATTCGTAGGCAGTCAGCAGCTGACAGAAGAAAATATTTCGATTTCTCATAAGCCACGTACATTTCACTTACCTTGGTTTCTTTCTACTTTAAAAAAATTCGAAACTTTCGGTCCTTTTCTTCGTTATTATTATTTTTTTGTTCAATTAATACGAAAATTGATATTGTCAATAGAGATTCGAATTCGAAACTGAAGAATTTTTTCATCTTCGGTTTCCAAATATCTTAAAAATTCAGAAATTAAAAGGGATTATTTAGTTTGTAAAAATCTTACTGCGCCAAGTTACGATGTTTTAGTCACTAATTTTTGAATTTTGTTGAGTGATATTTTAAAAATTTATAAATTGATCCGGGTCAATTTTACTACCCAAAACAACAATTTGCTTGAAGAACTTATTTGTGAATTAGCCCATTACAGAAACACATTTACACTTTTACACATGTATTGTTGTACTTTGAATATTTTTTACATTTTTTTTATTAATAAATAGGTAGCTGTAGATTTTGGCCTAGAATGCTGAGTTATTTGGAATAAGCGAACGTTGCTGTATTGGTGATATGAAAGGGATGCAATTGAGACGAAACACTTGGTATTACACATTTTTGACACGAAGGAGAAAAGAAGAGCCATGTAAAAATTATATAAAATGTACATAAAACGAAGCTTTCCGCCCTGTTTGAAAAAATGTAATTTTCAAGATAGCGAAAAAAAGCAGATAGATGGTAAATGTAGATATCCACTTTTTAATGTCAAAAACAGGACTACTTCCTGGATAAATACGTATAAAGTCGCAGAATTTTTAAAGAATAATACTTACTAGGATAGATCATAAAAGAAAGTAAGTTCTTTGATTTGGCTAATTTTTGGATACTTGCATGATATGCTAAGTTTTTTGCTACGCCGTTTTCAAAATTCACTCCTTCATTTTTCTGTCCCTCTACCTTTTCTGGTTTCCTTTTCCTCTCCTCTACTTTTAACAAATTTTATTAAAGTTTACAATATTTGCATTCCCCCCCCCCTTCTTGCACATCCTCTTCCTGTGAATACGTAGATACAGATACACGATGATACAATCCAAACTTATATCAAATTTACCTAGTCACTGCTGTTGCATAAACCATAAAGTAATGCAAATCATTCAAATTTTGTTGGGAGTGACATCATCGCCAAAAACTATAAATGAACATATACTAATGTATGCCCTCAATTGAAAAGGAAGTCTTTGTCTACATAAGACGTCCTATTTAATCAAGGACTTCCGTTTCAATCAAAGATGGCCTTCTTCTTTATCAACGAGCACATCTCGTTTAATTTAGGACATCCTTTTCAATCGAGGACGTATTTGTCCTTCATCAATGACCAGGTCTTGTTCCATCTAGGATGTCCTACTTAATCGAGGACGTCTTATTTAGACAAAGCCTTCCATTTTAATCGTGGATATTCTTCTCCTTCATCATCGAAGGTGTCTTGTACAATCCAGGTCATCCTGTTTAATTTAGAACATAATTTTCAATCAAGGATGTCCCATTTAATCATAGGAAAGCTGAACCAAGGATATGCTATTAAACTGAGGAAGATCTACTTGATCAAAGATGCCCTTCTCTTTCATCAAGTGGGATGCCTTGTTCAATCTAGCATGTCCTACTTAATCGAGGATATTCTATTTAATCAACGACTATCATTTCAGTCAAAGACATCCTTTCTAATCGACAATGGCCTTTCCCTTCATAAATGATGACGCATTGTACAATTTGGGCTGTCCTATGTAATCCAAGACACCCTATTCAGTCGAGGATTTCCTTCTGAGTTGAGGGCATTCTTCTCATCTAGCAAGGAGGACGTCTTGTTCAATCTGGGACATCCTTCTGCTTCATCAACGAGGACGTTATGTTCAATTAAAGATATCTTTCTCTTTCATCAACGATGACGTCCTATTTAATCGAGGATGTTCTTCCTCTGTTTCATCTACAAAAACATCCAATTCAATCAAAGAGGGATTATTCAACTGAGGACGTCCTTATCCTTCAACAACGAGGCCATCTTGTTCAATCTAGGACATCCTACTCAACGAATGAAGTCCTCTTCAATTGAGGATGACCTTCTCCTTCATCAACAAGGGCCTCTCGTCCAATCTACGATGTCCTATTAATTGGGGAAATCCTATTTGATCGAGGATGTATTTCTTCTTTACGAACTAACACGTCTTGTTCAATTCAGTACGTCCTATTTCATCGAGGACATGCTATTCAATCAAGGATGTCCTTCTTTTTTTATAAATGATGAAGCCTTGTACAATCTAGGATGCGTTATTCGATCAAACACATCCTATTCAATTGAGGATGTCCTTTTCCTGCATCAACTAGTATATCTTGTTCAATCTAGGATGTGCTATTTAATCAAGGACATCCTTCTCAATTGTTGACATCCTTTACCTTCATCAGCAAGGACGTCTTGTTCAATCAATGGAATCCATCACAATCGAGGACATCCCTCTTTTTCATTACTGAGGATGTATTGTTCAATCTAAGATGTCCTATTCAATTGGGGAAGTCCTATTTGGTTGAAGGTGTCTTTCTTCTTCATCAATTAACACGTCTTGTTCAATTCAGTACGTCCTATTTCATTGAGGACATCCTATGCAATCAAAGATGTCCTTTTCTTTCATAAATGACGACGTCTTATACAATCTACGACGTCTTATTGAATGCGGGACATCCTATTTATTTGAAGGCATTCTTTTCAATTGAGAATCTTCCTTATACTCCATCGACTTATTCAAATGAGAATGTCCTATTGAATCAAGGCCTTCCTTTTCAATCAAAGACTTCCATTTCCTCTATTCACGAGGATTTCTTGTCCAATCGAGGAAAGCTTAACCGAGGATTTCTATTCAGCCGAAGATGTCTTATTCAATAGAAGACGTCCCAATCAATTCAGGAAGTTCTACATTTGAACGAGCATGTCTTTCTTTGTTATTAATGAGGAAGTCCTATTTAATCAAATACTTCATTTTCAATCAAGGAGGCGTTTCTACTTCATCAACGAGGATGTCTTTCATTATATGAAAATTAGGCTGAAGCGATGCTTCTTTCATACTTTTCATGATTCCAATTTATAAAAAATGAAAACTACATTTCTTTTAAAATGACACCACTTTGAGAGCTCACAGCAGTCCCATTAAGGAACCCGAAAGGCTTAAACTCAAGCGAAAGAATTTTGCCTCAAATTATACCACATAGCCAAAAATTGTCCACTTGCAGCTTACATTTTCGAATACACTTGAAAATACAAGCATTACAAGTAGTAAAACTGGATGTGCCAATTTCAAAACATGTAGGTAGTTAAAAAGCACCACATTTGTCTAAATATTTGTCTCACTATTCCGGAGAAAAAAATTGTAAGAAATGGCGTAAGTATCTTTTTTTTTTCGTTTTCTTCTTCTGCTTCTTCAACTCAACATAGCATTAACCACATTACAAAGTTT
This sequence comes from Ferrisia virgata, assembly GCA_900060175.1. NCBI lineage: Eukaryota > Metazoa > Arthropoda > Insecta > Hemiptera > Pseudococcidae > Ferrisia > Ferrisia virgata. The sequence continues at coordinate 6,266 of FIZR01005967.1, forward strand.
TATAAACGTGTTTATCGCTTCGTCGCGATTAAATAAATGCGTTTTGATACGACGCCAAAAGTACTTCTTATTTGGTAGTCTAAAACGATTAACCTTTTAATATAGGCTCTGAAAGTTGCATCTTTGCGTTGAACTGGGGGTTAAAAAAAAAATACCGAAGCATAGAAACAATAAATGTCCAAGTACGCATTAAATTAAATTCTCCGCATACGAGGGTATTCTCAGCTGCCTTCTAGTTGGCTTTGCATAAAAGCTGGTTCTGTATTACAGTTTCCTCAACTTTCTATAACGAAACTTACGTTATTACTTGTTTCGATTTTCATCGAGTACCAACAACAATAGCGTTCGGCCTACCTATATATTCATGCATTTTCCCTATAGGTATGAGTAAAGATATATCTTCTACATACTACATAGGGGTTCCACGATTGCATTTTAGTTATATAGCTGATGCACGATACGCGCCTACAAGCTACATGCATTGCAGAAATTGAAAAAAATACCCTACCTACTTTTGTTTTATAACAATGTAAAAAACTCCAGCATTACATGCTCAGCGGTATGGGTTTTAATGTAAAAAAATAAAATAATCTCGTAAGGTGAACCGCAACTCGTATCAGGATAAGTACTGAAACGTGGTGCTAATTTTCAAATCACATTTTAATCTCAAATATCTACCCTATTCGAATGGTTTTAAAAGGGATAACGTTCGAATAATATTGCAAGATTTGTTTGAAATCTGCTATGCTATCAAAATGGCACTGGTGCGACCTCTTATAGAATTAATGATGTTGGTGCTCGTTGTTGCCCTCTTGTTATTACACTTCTACAGCTGTGATTCATTGCAAAATTTAATAGCCACCGTTGATACGTCTCAATTCTAACTAAATAATTTACAAGGTTCATTTTAGAATTCTATATGGAATCGACTTCCGACCGAATAGCCTGCGCGTTGCGAGCTGTAATTTTTTTCCACATTAATTATTCTCCATCTTCTTCATTTTAATAAAATATTCTCACCTAGAAACGACCTAGCTATAGATATGTATGAAGTTGAGAGAAAATTGGATTCCAGCTGACATCTTTTGGACTAAATATAAGGGTATTGGGAAATATATGAATTTCATGAATAATTTCGAAATAAGCATATGGTATAGTTTCTCCTATGAAAATAAATATTACCCAGATAGCTACTCTTAGATACTTCAATGCGGTATGTATATATATTATTAATATATATTTTCATACGATTTGAATTCTAGGTACTCTTTCGTTACATATTATTCTCCTTGAAACAAAAAAAAAAAAAAGGAAAGAAATAAACTGGATTGGAACTTTGGTAACTATATAGCTGCTCGTACCTGCTTTAAATATAGTTAATGACAGAAAAATCAAAATAGATGTTTTTATATCAAAATATGGGTATTATAGATATATACAATCAGGGTATTCTAACCTTCTACTACAATAAACAATACCAGTTCGCCGGAATGATTTTGAAAACACCATCTTGGCCCATTTGCATTGTCAACAAAAACAACCGAAACGTTCCCTTAATTGTCGTCAACGACTCAACGCTACGACACAATGAATATGTAAAAAAAAAAAAAGAAAGAAAGAAAGAAAAAAAACAATTCCAAACGAAAGGTCCGAAGGAAACTGAAAGCAAGTTAAGAGCTCTAATCGAACCATTTTAATTAACATGCTAATGGTCCAGAAGAATCGAAACGAAGGTCGCATTTTCAAATTAGAGCGAAGGGTTGAAAGCAGTTTTATGTTAATACTTCATTAACGGTCGCTCTGTATACGAAAGGCCTTTTTCCACTTTGCAAAATTGTTTCATAAATCAACTAAAAAGCCGCGCGCGTCATTCTTATGTAGTACGTGTATATTTAAAATAAAAGGTACCTTAATTTACTTACTATCGCCTCCGACGTAGATCGGCGACCAGTTCAACTGGCCAAACATTGTTGCTGATATTGGTTCGAAAATTATGGTTCCAAGAGAACACAGAATCAATATACAGGGATGCATTTTTTTTTTTGGCTTCGCCGCTTCGTTTATTATACTATCATCGATTTAGGGTGGTTTATCACAGCTTGCGTTAGATGATCGGTGATGTGGACTTGCCGATGATTAACTGCATTTCCAACATAATCGAGCGATGCTTCGAATGAATTGTGTAATTGGTGTATACTGATTACCGTGTCCCCTTTCCCTTCAACTTTTATCTCATATCACCCGAACCTGAAACATAAAAATAACATTATTTTATATTATTAGGTAATTTTGTAAATTACATTAACAATGTACTTTTTAGCAGATAAATATAACATGAAAAGTTGTAACATATCATGTATAAAAAAGAAAGCGTTACAAAACTATATGATGTCTTTTTAAATCGATTTTCGTCCAGAACGATGATTTAGTTTGATTCTGAAGTAAATGGTTGAAAGGCTAAAAAAAAACATTAAATTTTCCCTTTTTATCCAAAACCTTCAAAAATTATAGGGGTTTTTCTAAAATTCTCCAAAATTTCCTATAATTTTTCACTTTTTTAGAAAGTTTTCGAAAATTTCCGAGTTATTTCCAAAATTATCTGAGATTTTTCGTTTATTAACAAAATTTTTGGATCGAAAATATTTCGCTTTTTTTCCAAAATATTTGGAAATTATTTTCAAACATTTCAGAAATTTTCTTTTTTTTTCAAAATTTTTCAACATTTTCTAAAATTTTTAGTTTATTTTCCAATTTTTTATAAATATTACATTTTTTTCTAAAATATTCCAACTATTTCCATTTATTTCCGAATTTTTAGAAATTTTTTGTTTTTAAAACATTTTTTAGAAATTATCCTTAAATTGTTGGAAGTTACCTAAAACTTTTCCAATTTTTTTATAAATTTTCTACTTCAAAATTTTTCAAAATTTTCGGTTCTTTTTCAAAATTTTTCAAAATTTTTAGAAATGCTCCGTTTTTCTTTTTCCGTTTATATCCGAGATTTTCTAAAATTTTCCGAAATTATCCAATTTTTTCTGAAACTATCTTATATTTTCTGAAATTATCAGAAATTTTTCGTCATTTCCAAAATTTTCACATTTTTTTGTTTATTTCCCAAAATTTACAAAATTTTTCGTTTTTTTTTTAAATTTTTGAAATTTTCCAACAATTTCCGTTCATTTTGAAAAATTTTAGAAATCATGATCTTTTTTCAAAATTTTTAGAACGTTTCAAAATTATCTAACATCTTTTAAAATTTTTCATTTTTTTCAAAAAGCTTTGGTTTTTTCCAAGATTTTTTATCCAAAGTTTTCTGAAATTTTTTCTGAGGTTTTCTGTCAATTTCCCAATTATTTAAAGTATTCCGTGTATCTCAAAAATTTTCTAAAATTTTTTATTTATTTTCAAAATTTTCCAACATTTTTGATTTTTTCTAAAATTTTTTGCCAATTTTTCGTTCATTTCCGAAATGTTTCCAAAATTTTCCTATAATTTTCCGTTTTTTCTTCCAAATTTCAGAAACTATCCAATTTTTTTCGAAATTTTCTTAAATTTTCTAAAATTATCAAAAAAACTTTTTTTTCCAAAATTTTTTCAAAGTTTTGGTTCTTTCCAAAATTTTCTGAAATATTTTCAAAAATTGTCCTTTTTATCTGAAATTAAAAAAAAATTTTCCATAATCTTCCGTTTTCCTAATTATTTTTTTTAATTTTCCAGTTTTCCGCTTTTTCTGAAATTTCTAGAAATTTGACCCGTATTGTGTGTGCTACAGAGCTGATTTTTTCAATGGAAAGCTCTTGACCCGTGGACGTTGCTAAAATTATTGCGAATGGTCGCTTTTGATTTTGAAGGCTTCAAATTAGTGCGAAGACGATAAAATTGAGATACACTAATGCCTTAAGGAATGTCTTACGGAGTCAAAATAATAATCTCCACACACGCTTGTTTCAAAATAGCTACCTACATCAAAACTCGCACTGGTAGTTGTCTGTGAGTTTGCGCTAAATATTCAACAGCTGGAAGAGAAAGGATTAAAAAAAAGACCTTATATCAAATACCTACAAACGCCAAACAGGTAAAGGAAAAGTTTGGTAAGCTAATAAAGTCACTATTTAAATGCAAAAAGAATGAAATACACGACGAAAAAAAATTTAAATACGTTATAAATCGTCGATGCGTGCGTAATTTCTCAGGAATTACGACAAATTAACAAGACAATATGTAATGTAAGTATCTACTATGTGATTCATACGATAAATAATTCATATATACGCGGCGTATATGCATGTAGCGCTTATTTTAGCTCATATTTGAAAATTTTAATCCAAATTCCCGGCATGGTTTAGAAAATTTAAATGTAACATCGCTGTGATAAATTTCAAAACTACGTCGAGTAGTCGTGATATATTTTCGTAATGGTGAATGCAGATCGTCTAACATTCAAAGCATTTTCGGTACAAAACGTCGTCTTTTTTCATGCGAAAATGATCCTTCTATTTTAGTAGAACATTGTAAGCCGAAGATGTTGCATGCCTAAAATAAACATTAAAAAATGTACAGCAAAAAACACGTATTAGAGTGCACGATGACACTCGCACTAGATATACCTACCTATAAACCTATATACCCATTACCCACCAACCTGGCATTATTCTAGACAGATATGAGATGATAGTATTGCATATTCTGTATACGACGACGACAACGACGAGTCGACGAGACAACACAAAATAAACTTTGATTAATGATTAGTACGTTAGCGTTTGTGCTTGTGAAAATTTTACTCTTTTACGTGTTAACCAACTTGAATACATTAAAGAGCTTTCTTTTTCAAGCTCCGTTTCCAATGGTATCGAATTATATCGCGATTAAGCGCTCGTAAAAAAATATGGAAATGGATTTTTTTAAACGTTCGTACTGCACCTTGATAATGCCACAATTATTGTCTCGTAATCTTTCTAGTACCTACTTATAGCTTTACTAAAGTGTATCAAAAACTGTGCCGGGTTTATAATATTATTTTCAGTACCAGTATGTAGTGTACCCTACGAAGGCACATTCGTGGGTGTTTTTGTTCGATTTTCGTGCCAAGTAAATCTTCACATATGTAACACTGATTACGATCATTAACATTATACCTGTACTGTTCACCGAACTTTTTCTTTTCGAGCCTCGTTCTACGTTATTCGACCAATTTTAACATCGAAAGATGTTTAATAGGATGTTTGGGAACAGCAAGAGTGTCAAATTTCCGGCAAACTTCGATGATGTTCGGAAAGTATTCGGGATATTGAAATATGGTTAGTTGTAGGTTACGTTTGTGTAGGTGTACAGGCAAACTCTTGTGCGTGTAGCAAGGAATGCGCATGCGCGCAACAGTTACCAGTTGTTATTGACAGTATTAAAATATGATTTATTAGTGGTGTTTTTCAAACTGCTGAATGCAAGTGAAATGGTTTTGTACAAGATGCAAAAGTAGAGTAATCAATTCAACGTTTAATAAACATCCGTGGGTCAAAATTCAGTCGTACCCAAATTTGGGAAATGGGGTTCTGAGGGGCTGAAATTGCGACAATGGTTCATTTTTGAGCTAATCGATATCCAATCAAAAGTTGCGCAACATATCCAAAAATCAACTTTCTAGGTCAATTAAGAGGAAAGATATAAGGGTTTCTCCCTTTTTTTGACCTTGAAAACAGGTTATTCCTCCCCTACCTCATCTCCAAATTAAGCTAAGAAGTTAAAATTTAGTATATAGGCTTATTAAGAGCCATGAATGTGCCTTTTGGGGATTTCAACTATTATCATTGTGCCTTCTTACCGCCTCAAAAATGTAGTTTTTGGTCGGTTTTTCTTATTTCTTAAGTAAGCTCCTCGCATATCTTCCCCCCCCCCCCCCCCCCCCCC
>FIZR01005971.1:0-16522 GCA_900060175.1 Ferrisia virgata
TTGGCTGAGTTATTCTAAATTATCTCAGCCAGTTGGCTGAGTTTTTCTAAATTATCTCAGCTAATTGGCTGAGTTATCCTAAATTATCTCAGTCAATGGGCTGATTTATCCGAAATTATCTCTGCCAATTGGCTGAGACCCTGAGTCAGTCAATTTTCTTTATTATCGCAGATTATTCCTGGCAACTGGCTTTGTTCTTTGTAATCATTTCTTCCAATATGCTGAGTATTTTCTAATTGTAAATAGAATGTAATCATAATCTTAATGGAAACGTAACGTGAATGTCTGAAAGTGTGCCGAGAGAGTTGTTAGCGGTACGTTATTTATGAAATCCATTAAAACACTGCGCAAATCGAATGCTAAGGAAGAAGGTAACGTCCAAAAGCAAACGAGAGGGTTGGTGAACAATCAGGCGAATTGTTTTACTCCATTTTCAGATGTTTTCGAAGGGGAATGTTGAGACAGCACTATTGTCCGCCGTCTAACTTTTTCTGTTTGAGCTAAAGCAAAACAAATTGATTTTTATTGTATACCGAAGAAATCGTTTTTCTTTGTCTTTTGTTTTTTGAGTACAGGTTTTAGAAACGACACCGCGCTGTATACACGCATCAAAAACTTCAACTTGTCAGTAATTTACGATATTATTTTAAATGATGACGTAATTTTGGGAAGTACTATGTAAGAATATTGCATAGTACTCCCTATGTCGAACTAAATTCGAAATGTAAATCGCCTGCGTAAGCGTAAGAGTACTTTGAAATGTTGACTCGTTCTGAGAAAGGTATCGAAAAAGATGATGACGAGACGATGCAAAAAATTTAATATCAGGTTACATAGCTGTAGCTGTGTATAAAGTGTACATTACGAGATACGTAACGTAAGCTGGATGCTTATTTTATGTTATCGTATATTCGACCCTTCTCTTCGACTCATGCTCACAAAAGAAGAGAATACGAACACGCGTCGCAAATCTTACCATCTTGCCCGTCTATATTGAAATAATTTACGAGAAAATCGTGCGTTGATATATTATGAGAATCTGTGTACTCGCGAGAAGACAAGTACTCCTTTGCATATGAATGCTTTTACATGATATTTGGTATATAATTCCTGGCTGTAGAATGAAAGGAATTATGCTGCAGAAGATTTCGATGTTCAAATTTTCATTTGACAAAAAAGTTTTAACGTTTCATTAAAACTCTAAAACTTGAATTTAATAATTAATTTTTTCAAGGAATTATAAATGCAACGTTACAGATACCACTCAAATATTAAAAATTTGATCGTTGCAGGAAAAAAATTTCAAATCCTGTCTGCCTTTTGAGCGAGTTTTTGATTTGATCACTGAGCAAAGTATTAATCTGGTTCATTTTGAAACTTATTTTCAAAAATAATTTTGAGTACGTCTCTTAAAATTCATTTTTCTTAAAAAAACATCTCCCCTCATCCTCCCTAACCTAATGTTCGAGGTGAAGTTACAGTGCATTTCAACAGCAATTAAAACGCTATGCATCGGCGTCGTTCAAAAAGGAAAAGAAAAATCGAGGAAATAAATTCCAACACGATGATGGTTAAGTCATCGTAAATGACTCGGCGAAAATGTAAACGCATCTCTTTTGGGGTTTTCTCCTCTCTTTAGAATTTCCAAACGAAGAAAGAAAACAATAATGTTAAGTGGAATCCTTAAACATTTTCGTTAACCTCTTACTCACTATCAATTTTAGAGCATTAAGCAGAAAGAACCACGGAAGGAGAGTGGCATGGAAATGGAAAGCAACGTGCGAGAAAAAGATGCTCCAAGAAAGGGGTAGAAAACGAGCAGCAAACCGCGAAATGAAGATAAACTCTTCACGATTTTAAACTGGCGTTAGAAAAAGAGTTTCTTTACTTTAATCACGATGAAGCTCGCAAGCACTTCTCATATTTTAACATCTTGTCCTTCGCTTTCCATTAATGGCATTCTTGCTAAATGAATAATTATAATGATTTCTTTCTTGTACTTGAACTAGTTTTATTTTGAGTACGTATTTGAAAATTTATTTTTGGTTCTTTTTCAGTCTTTGTCGTTGAAGGATTTTTAATGGTCTAAGTGTACTTGGTGGACTGTGCAACTTGTTCAAGTTGCGAAATTACCTCAAAATAAAGTGTAAAAATGTTAGCCTTTTCATTCAATTTTCAGTTTTAATTTTCTGCCTTATTATCAATGAAAATAATATCATCACGTTTTAGTCAGATTTTCGTCAAATATGATGTGAATTGAAAGAAATCATTGTGATGCTTTGTTTCTAATAAGTTGGGTGGGGAAGGATTCAATCAGGCTAAAAAGTAGACACTCACAAACGGGACATGGACCTATACTAAATCCACGTACAAAATTTCAACTTTCTACTCCAATGGTGGAGGTGGAATATGTGAGGAATAAATTCAAAAATTAAGGAGACCCGATAATAAATAACTTTATCGGGGCTGTTAGGGGGTGCCATGAGGCTGTAAAATTTAAAACCGCCAAAAAGCACATCATGGACCTCTACTAAATGTGCATACAAAGTTTCAACTTCCTGGAAGGGATTTATGCGAGAAAAAACTCAAAAAGTAAGAGAAACCCATCAAAAACCACATTTTTGAAAAGTGAGCGAATGTAATGGTTTGAAGGTGAACCACCAAAAGGCATATCTATGGCTCCTACCGAGTCTACGTATCAAATTTCAATTTCCTAGCTCAATTTGGAGGCAATATATGCGAGGAGGAGCCCTTTTTCAAAGTCAAAAATTAGAAAAAACCTCACCCTCCCACCCCTAATTGACCCAGGAGAATCATTTTCGGATACGTTATGCATCTTTGGATTGTCTACCGATTGACTCTATAAAGAACAATTTTTGTAATTTCAGGCCCTTAGTACCCCATCCCCAAATTTGGGCACATCTGAATTTTAACCTGAAGTCATCCACACTCTAGGATATCAAATGGTTTGCCAATCGAAGCCTATTCCCAAAATTTGACCAATTTGGTCGGTATTGGACTGAACAAATAATTTTTTGTTTCGGTTAAAAAAAAATTAATAAAAAGTTGGGGTCTTAGAAGCCCATTATGGCCATTTTTGCTCATGCCACATATTAATTTCTTTTCATCCCTCCTCCCTCCACCAGAAAATAAAAAGTCATTTTTTTAGCTCGATATCAACCAAAATCGACCAAATTTGAGGAATAGGCTTCGATTAGCGGACCATTTCATATTCTAGAGTGGGAATGACTTCGGGTCAAAATTCAATTGTGCCGAAATTTGGGGAAGGGATGCTGAGAGGCTAAAATGGCAAAAATTATTCCTTTTTAAGTCAGTTGATAGAAAATTCAAAGTTGTATAACTTATCCAAAAATCAGCTTCGTAGGTCAATTAGGAGGGGAAATGTGAGGCGTTTCTCTCTTTCTTACCGTGAAAAAGAGCTGCTCCTCCTCTATTTCACCTCCAAGTAGAACTAGGAAGTTGAAATTCGGTGTGCAGACTTTGTAGGGGTCAAAGATGTGCCTTTTGTGGGTTTCTACTTTCAGATTCATTGTACCCCCTCGCAGCCCTAAAAATATAGTTTTTTGGTCGATTTTTGAGGTAATAAGTTGAAATTTTGTGTGTGTAGGTCTTAGATGTGCTTTTTGGTGCTATCGACGTTTAGCCCCATTAAACTCTCTCACTCTTACCGCGTCGCGAAGCGATGCTTTTTTTTAATTCCCATAATTATAACATTTTACGAATATCAGGCTGAAAAAGCATCGCGAAATTAATGTTGTTTTTTTTTGTAAATTTCAAACTTGCAACATTGACGCAAAGCTCAAAAATTTTCTAAAAATCGAAAAATAAATGAAAGTTTTTCTATGAGTGGAATTACATAATTACTCATTTTTATATTTAAAATTATCAATGTTAGCAAATTTTTTCACCATTTCTGTTTTCTCAAAGTTTTTTTTTTTAATTTCTTTTTTTGCGTTTTTTTCACGAGCTTTACTCTCCCTCTCTCCGTACCTACACTTTTATACCAAGTTTGAAAAATTTCAGTTGATACCAGAAGAGAAACAAAATTGAAATAAAAACTTGCCCTAAAGCATTTTCCCTTGCACTGACTCAGTAGCGATGAAACAAATCGAGAATAAACTTTAAAAAAACGTATTTTACCAATTGTTTTGAATTTTGCCATTCAAAGGAAAATTGCTATGTTTAACTTGTTATATTATTTGCGTAACACTGAAAAAATTTCTAATGAAAATATGACGAAGAGATCCCATCCCCTTCGAAGTTGAGGTCAGATTTCAAAAAATCTTTGCATTAACTTGGTCGATCAATCAGTGAATCCAAAGAATCGCCTGTCTGCTTTAAAACAAAGCTATACTTTTCAGAAGGGAACAAAGTTCTCAAGGGCTATATTGGAAAAAATCTAAATTTTCCTATGTTGTAGAAAATTTCATTAGGGCTAACTTTTCATACAGTTATTTTCTTCGTATCAGAATTATTTTTACTACGTAGTATGTTCAAAAATCGCTTTGTTGGGAATTTTTTCTGTTAAAAATTTTAAATTTTTTTTTTTTTTTTTTTTTTTATGTGCCATGTACAAGGTACTAAGCCTAGAGGCACAAACTTAACTTAACTTAGCTTAGCTAAATTTTAAATTCTTTGGTCTACAAAATGACTATTTCTCAGCTTCACTTGAAAACATGAAGCCAATGATAATTTTAGTAGAAAATAAAGCAATGTTTTAATATATTTTCTTTATTGAGACTGCGCCGAATACGCCGGCGTGGATGAGATGAGGATGGGGGTGTGTATGGAGAAATGTCGTATATGTCGAGTACAAGTAACGCAGTCTGTGTTCGTTTCTTGTATCGCGAAGGGGTGTTTTCTTCTCAAGCTCGGAGTCGACTTTTACGTACGTACGAGTGGAAATTTTTCTAAATTTGATACAAACCAGAAGTCAAATTCGTATAAGTTGATAAAATTTCAGAAATAATTCAGTATAATTTTCGCAAGATTGAAATTTTTCATCATACGAAAAAAAATAATTGGTTAAGAAGTTTTCCTTTTTTTCTGCTTTTCTTCTGTTTTACTGTAAAAACGACGTGATCGACGTTTTCAACAAGTGGTTTTAGAAGTACACATAGAACTCGGTACGACAGCGTTCTTGTTATTTTTCTTAATTGTAAGTTTACGTTGGAATTGTGAAAATATTTTCTAGCAGTTAATTTCAAAGCTTCGATTTTACGCTTTGAAAGACCTAGTAGCTTTTGCTTTTTCTTTATTATTTGCCAAACGCTCTAGATGGGTTTCTTGAATTATGTCATTGTTCTGGTATTCTTAGTTTTTTTTTTTTTTTTTTTTTTTTTTTTTTTTTAATTTCTCGCTTTCGATAATGGTGCTGGAAAAGTAGGAAAATTTTTCTCCTTTATCTTTACTCAGCTTATTAACTAAAGGAGTATTTCGGATATCCCAATACAATTTACTATCTGCTCATTATTGAAATTCTGAAGCTACTGTGAACGTTTTGAATTTGAGAAAAAAGTATGATTTTTTGAATTGATATTTTATGGAATTTGATTTTAAGGGTAAGGAAAGAAAAAAATGATAATTTATGCCGACGAACGTGGAGTTATGAGAAAATACCTTTCAAGTTTCACATTTTCTCGAAAATGTTTAGTTTTGTTCATTATTTTAAAAATACCAACGTATTTTCCGGCCAGTTTGGAAATAATTTTTTCACTGGGTGAATATTGAGTATCATCCATACAGTTGCTGTTATTTCCTGTAATTTAAAAATCGTAATCATTCCATAAATTTCCAAATACTTCAATTAATCTATCCTCAGGTATTGTACGTGCTACGTAGGCAAAAAAGAATATGGAAAAGAATTTGAAACATCGATAAAATCAGATAGGTACAGAAAATACCTTATTTGTGAAAGAATTTTGTTAAATAAAAAAATAACATTTTTGTTCTATACCAATCACAGACTGCAGAATTTTCAACAAAAATTTCATTAATTTTTTTTTACTGATTTTGAAAATTGTTTTTTTTTTTTTTTTAAATTGTAGTTTTTTTTTTTAATAAACGAGCGCATGTTTATTCGTTCAGCCTTAGAATGTTTTTAAAATTCTATCGTATTATTATTTCATGTTTTATCTGGATGGAATTTCTTGCCAGGTGAATTGAATTCATTTTAGAAAGTTTTTTTGGTGGAAACTCAAAAACTGAAAAATGTGCCCTTCAGTAAATAAAAATTTTGAAATACTTTTGTACGTTGAACGTGATATGATTCATTTCACTCTTTTCGGCAAAAATATATACTTAATCGAAACAACTTTAATTTTTTTTCTTCAATTTGTAGATTGTTCCAAAAATACTCGAATGTATTCCTATGAGTGTGATGTTTTGATGTTTTTTTCCTAATCAGTTGTAAGAGTAAGAAGGGGGGAGGGTTCAATGGGGCTAAAAAGTGGATACCGCCAAATGGTGCATCTAGAACCTATACTAAATTTACATACCAAATTTCCACTTCCTAACCCAATTGGGGGTGGAGGAGTTATGCGTGGAACAAACTCAAAAAAAAAAAAATAACTACTTTTCTGGGGTTGTGAGGGGGTACAATGAGGCTGAAAAGTTGAGACCACCGAGAAGCACATCTGCTGTCCTATTGAATGTGCATATATCAACTTGCTAGTTTAATTTGGAGGGAAGTTATACGAGGAATGAACTAAAAACATAAGAAAACCCGTCTAAAAAACCACGTTTCTGGATTGTAAGCAGGAGCAAGGATCTCAAAAGTCAGTTTTTGCGATTTTAGCCCCTTAGCACCCCCGGTCCAAATTTGAACACAACTGAAATTTGACCAGAGGTCATTCCCCTTCTTGAACATCACATGGCTCGCCAATCGAAGTGTATTTCCTAAATTTGATCAATTTTGATCAGTATTGAATTGAGAAAATAATTTTTTAGTTTCGGAAGAAAAAAATGAAAATGAATATCTGACATGACCAAAATAGATCGTAATGATGTTCTAAGATTTTGTTGATATTTTCCTCTTCATCCATCGTAGCTCCATAGATCGTAAAAGTCTGGTTTTCATTAACAATATGCCATAGAAAATCAGGCTAATAAAGTGTTCTATGAAAAGGTCAGCTTTATCCCAAAAGTTCATCTGTAGGCTTTGAAAATTTCTACTGTAAATTCTGGACCTAGTTTGGATTACGTACAAAACCACGTAAACCGATTCGCCTTTAGTCTAACAGATCTCGAAGTATGAACGTGTAAAGTTGAGCTGTTTGACAAGGAATTGCAATTGTACGAAAATTTCAAGGATCTCCCCCAACTTTGTAAAGTGTGAAGGTCGAAATAACGAAGAACCCACAAAAATATTTTGACTGAAATGGAAAAACCGAAGTTATTTTTTGGACCTTTTTTACATGGAATGAGGTACAGGTGATCAGTAGAGAATCAGAAGTTGTCTGTTATTATCAAAAATTAGGCTCTTAAAGCTATTAGAACGCGAGATATGGGTTTTCCCCCCTTTTTCACCTTGAAAAAGTCGGTCCCTCGTATGACTTCTCTCCAAATTGAGGGAGAAAGAGGGGGCCAAAATTGGTATGTAGATACTTACAGATTTAATAGTTGATACTTTTTAGTTTTACGTTGTCGGTATAAATTCAACTCTTATATTCACTGTTTTTCAACAAATAATTTTCATCACACCTTCTCAACATTTCAACTTGAAATCAAGAAATCAACTAGGGTTAAAGCCAACGAAATTTTCTCAACGTTTCAACTCAAAATCATACAATCAATTTAGGGTCACGGTCAACTTTTGACAGGCCAACATTAACCATCTATAACTTTCTTCAACATTTCAACATGAAATCATGAAATTAACCAGGGTCAAAGTCAATTACTTTTCTTCACCTCCTAGGGTCAAGGTCAATTCATGGCGAATCAACTGATGATAACATTTCAACTCAAAATCATAAAATCAATCCAGAATCATAGTCAACTAGAGACGGGTCAAAATAAAACATCTTTAATTATTTTTTTTCACACGTTTTAGAGTCACCGGATTCTTATTAGAATATACGTGACTTACTTGGAATGATAATTTATGTAGTGAATTAATTTTTTTTTAATATAATAGAGTACTGAGAATTTTGTATGGACAAAATATTTCTGGAAGTGTTGAGCGTAATTTGAAAGTATTTTTGATGGAATAAAATTCGTTTCACTGGCATAAAATGTGTTTGATGGATAGAGGTACGTTGCAATTCTCACAAAGTGAATATTTTAACTCAAAATCAAAAAAAATCAATCCAGAGCCAAGGTCCAGTGTTGACGGGTCAGCTTTTTAAAATTTTCCTCGACATTTCAATTTAAAATCATGAAATTAATTCAGAGTCAAGGTCAACTTTAAACATCTTTAATTTTCCTCAACATTTCAGCTTAAAGTTGAAAAATCAACCAGGCTCGAGATCAAGGTCCACTGCTGACGGATCAACTTCAAACATCTATAATTTTCCTCAATATTTCAACTTAAAATCATGAAACCAATCCTTCATAAAATCCATCCACTGATATCATTTCAGGCCATCAAAATCTATCCACTGATGTAAGTCCAATGATGATGGTCAATTGTTGACGATTTTTCCAGAATGCGCTATATTTCGATTTTGATAGATGTTCTTTTGCAATTCTTTATAGCGCTGAAAAAATATTTCTGGTTAGGTTAGGTTAGGTAATGTCGAAAGGCGGTGCCGGGAGTCCCGTTCCAGCTGGAGAGCCCTCGTAAGAGGGGGAAAAAAGGTTAGGTTAGGGTTGGGTCACCTATGGATGCCAAAGAAGGCAAAAGTCGCCGACAGGGCCGTAGGACTCAGGTCCAATGGGTAACTGTCAGGTATGTCAGAGCCTTCTATCTGAGCGAAAAGAAGCGAAAAAAGGCTTAAAGAAGCGCACCCCCAGCGGAGGACGTAGGTGTTCCCAGTTTCCAGAAGGTTCACAACGTTATGTTGAAAGATGGTTCCGGGAGTCCTTACCCCAGCTGGAAAGCCCACCTGGAAAAAAAAGGTTGGGCCAAGTTGAGGTTTGTTTTTGCTTTTTCTCAAGTTGGTGCCACGCTCGACACCTCATACGTATCTCCCCTTTAATTTGTACTATAGGGATTGAAATTCGGTATGGAGATTTAATGATGGTCCTGGATATTCTTTTTGAAAAGTTTTCACTTTTCATTTCGCCAACACCCTTTCTCACCTTCGAAGAGGTAGTTTGTTGAGGCGTTTCAACAATTCATTCTAGAATCGACGCTTATTTTTGATTAGAGCGATGCTTCTTTTTCATTTCCTGAATGGAGCAATTTATTCATCTGCAATATTTCATGATATCGCGTTAAGTTGGGCTGAAAAAATAACGTATCAGAATGTTCTTTTATTTTTCATTCAAACGTTCGTGCCCTTTTAAATGAATCTCAGAACAGTGGTGAATAGGTAGCGATCGAGGGAAACAAAATTTGATTTCTATGAAATTTACAACTGTATGTTGAAGATGAGAAGTTGAAAGAGTATCCAGTATCAGACCCGTAAGATTCCTCAATCGGCAACCTCACTGCAATAAAGCTCTTTTAAAACACAAAATCTAGCCGCTTTTGCTTTTTTAGCTGCATTAGTATCGGGGTAAACGTTCAAATAATACGTAAAATCCTTCGGTAATCCGCAAATACACGCGTGTATACCACTCAGAGTTGTATATATTTCACCCCAGCGATGCCAAATAATTATAGCGCTGAAGGGCGTACACAACGTACCCAAATACTAAACTCACACGACTCGCAAATATACGTACACAGAAGTGGTAAAATCTCACCGAATACACCCAGGCGACGTTCATCTTTTAGGTATAAAAAGCACATAGCTTTAAAGTTTATATATAGAAAATAGCGAAGCGTAGAGTGTACCTCTACTTATACTTCGCAAACGATACAACAAAGCTTAAGTATAACGACGTTTCGTTTTTCATAAATTTAAATCGTACACAAAGACGTCGTAGATTTTACTTGCTAATTTGTCGTCCTCCTGCTTGTCGAGTAAATTAAGACCATCGTTTTCTTTCACTTCCACTTCCCTCGTCAAGTTTTTTTTTTTTTTTTTTTCAAACTTCGCGAAAAATGGAAAACTTTTTATTCTTTGTTCTGGAAGCCAAACTGTATCTATACCGATTAATTAAAACCTTCTATTGTCATTATTTAAAAGTCAAACCGCCAGGGTAGGTTTTTGTATTAAGAAACAAATGCCTGATCCCCTTACTTGCAACGGATGCTGTGGTTCACCGAGCAGCTCATAGCAGTCGTACCATCGCTCGAATGTAATTGATAAAAAAATTTATTACCGAAAGGTCGTCCCTTTTCAAGTTGTTTCAAGCATCACCCTTATTTTTAAAATAGAAAACGACACCGAAAAGGCGGTTCTTTTATATCTTTATATAGCCATTTTATTAAGAGCATCAAAACGTTCATTAAATAGTATTTAGAGTAATCATCGACTATGATGATGATGATGACGACGACAACGATGCGCCCGAATACACACCCTAAACTTTACAAAAGCTCGCCTTACCCTTCGAAAAGTGTTCAAGAAAGTGTTGTGGGAGGTAAGTATACACTAGGTACCTACCTACAAGCCACAAATACACATATGTAGTGGGTTCTTATTTTGTATAGAGTACCAAATAAGCTATTAAATTCTTATCGTCGTCATTCGGGGTATCCTTATTCGATACGGTTACATAGTATGTACATCTTACAATATGTGCTGTGTGCTGGCAGAATGAGTAAAATTCTTACTACAATGCTTACTTTTTACTTCCATCGCATGCGGTATTTTTATTTAAGTGTAGTCTTGTTATACCACAAAATTTTCTGTACAGAAACTCGTCGTACTGGCGCATAAAACCTTAGAATAAAACTTTTATTCGTTGCATAAGTTTACTCTTTCCCTCTTGTATAGATTAGATACTATGCTTGGAAACAACAAAAAACCACCAGCAGTTACCAACATCGAGGTTTAACTCTCTGCGCCTCAGCTCCTGCTGTTATATGGTATTCATCTCGATGTAAATGATGTTATATTGAAGTCGTTGGTTTGATATTTTGTGCATGCAATTTGAAATTTAATTTTCGTTTAGAAAGCGGCGGTGGCTAATTGGTTGTATTATATGAACATTGAACATGTACACATTCTCTTCTTCGTAAAATATCTCACTTTTTAGATGAGAATTAATTTGAATAATAATTTAGGCGTTTAATTAAAAAATAGAGTATTTTTGAATAAATTTTCACATCATGGCTTGCTCAGCGATCGTCTTTTTTAATTTATAGATGAGAAATTTTTTTAATGTCAAACAGCTTTGAAATTTTTCATCAAACAAAATTTAACCGAAGAATAAGAGAGACCTCTCATAAATGCTCAATGTAAGTTCTAATACTTTTTACTATGTCGGTATTTATTTAACTTTCATATTCATGGACCTCTTCAACATTTCAACTTGAAATCACGAAATCAACCAGGGTCAAAGTCTCCTGTTGATGGGTGAACCAATGATGGGTTAACTGTGGAATGCGTTATTAAACATCTTTCATGTTCTTCAACATCTAAGTTTAAAATCATAAAATCAACCAGAATCAAAGTCAACTAATTTTCTTCAAAATTTCGGCTTAAAATCATAAAATAAATCCAGTGTCAAGGTCAACTGATTTTCCTCGATATTTTGACTTGGGTCAAGCTCAACTGTAGGCGGGTCAATGGATGACGGCATTTCGGCTAAAAATCATGAGATCATTTCAAAGGCAAGGTCCACTGTTGACGAGTCAACTTCATATGTCTCTAATTTTCCTCAACAGTTCAACATAAAATCATAAAATCCATCCATTGATGTTAGTCTAATGATGACATCACACTGTTGATGGTCTACTAATGTCATCCAATGATGATGGTCAACTATTGATGGGTTTTCCAGAATGCGCTATTTCGATGTTAACATTACTTTTTGGAACTATTATTGAGCGCAATAGGTCTGAAAAGTCCAAACCCTTCAAAGGTACATCTAAGACTACAAACTGAATTTCAACCCGGACAAAACTAGAAAAATAACAAAAATCATCCAAACACTACCTTTTCAAGACAATGAAGAATGCAATGAGGCTAAAAAGCCGAAATATGAAAAAGATACATCTAAATATCAAATTCCATTGGAATGGGATGTAAGCAAATTGTTTAAAAGAAGTATGATTGTGTTAATAATATAGAAGTGAATCATTCTTAGAAACATGTGCGCGAATCCTAAAAACCTACTGAAAAAACCATACAACACTATATCAAAAATTTTGACTGTGTGAATTGGAAAAAACTCTTCAAAGTTTTAAAAGAAATGGGAGTAGCTTCTCAAATAGTAGATCTGGTGGAGTCTGTATATGAGCTCAAAAATATGATGGCGAGAGTTAATGGTGAAGAATCTGAGGCTTTTCAAGCAGAAAAGGGAATACGTCAAGGATTCGTATTATCCTCGCAGTTATTCAACATCCGTCAGCTAGTCAAGAGGTAATAGCCGAAACGACCATTCTGCTGCTAAGTGCGCCATTCTTCGCGATCCTGTGCCTTCTTTCCTTCCACAGTGAGCGACCCCATTCGCGCTTTCATTGTGTCGGCCCTTCTGTTGGGAGAATTTCCTCTATTCCCGTGAACCAGGTAATTTGCCGAAAAGAATGTCCTTTTTTAAATTCTCCTCGTTCCTTTTGGCCACGTGCCTGAAATGTCTCATGATGTACTCGCTCAACCTTACTGGCTCCTTATGATTGATTGTTTATCTTTCATGCTGTCCATGAGATCTTCAGCATTCTTCTCCAGACTCACATCTCAAAGGGACCTATTCTTCTTTTGCCATGAGCTTTCAATGTCCATATTTCAGCCATATGGAAAAAAAAAAACAGGAAACACCAGCCTCTTCCTTGTCTACTTAGATATCTTAGAGTTATTTGTGACTCCATAAGTATGGTTGTCGCTGATTTTCTCAATGTAATTTGGCACTGTATTTCTGCCAAAGATCCATTATTGACCTCTGTGGTAAATCCCAAGTAAACATAGGCGCCGACTTTCTCATATTTTTTCATAAAACTGCACTCTGGAAGATATTCAGTCTGATCTTTGACCATAACTTTAGTCTTTGAAGCGTTGATGCGAAGTCCCAGTTTTTTCTCTACTGCTTTCTCTCAATTGGTTGGCTTCACCAACTCCTCTTTATCTGCTGCAACCAGAGTAGTTTTGTCTGTACATCTAAGATTCGAGATTCTTTTATCACGAACTGAAACTCCTATATTTCAGTCTTTGAACTGTGGTAAGCACATAATCTGGCAGGTTACACTGGCAGTATTTCCACTGCAGGGAGGAGAATCTGCGATTCGTGATGTACAAATAATACCATCTTGATTGCTTCGGATGAAGAGGAAATGACAAAGCTCGTCAACCTGGTGAAGATAGCCACCAAAAAACTTGGGACTTCATATCAATGCATAATGCATTGAAAACAAAAGTCATGGTAGTGGATCAGGCAAAGTGTTTTCTAGTTCCTGTAGTCCTGAGTAAATGCGAAAAAGTCAACACTTCTGTATATTTAGGCTCCATCATCGAAGCAGATGGAGGCTCATCAGCAGAAGTATGGCATCAAATCGCTCTGAGCGAATGAGCTGTGACCAGGCTACATAACGTCACATGTAATATCAAGATCTCCAGAAAGACAATATTCACTTGTTTTCTTTGTTTTCCTATATGGTGCGGAAACATGGACCCTGAAGGTAGATGATGTTGGAAAAATTGATGCCTTTGAGATGTGAGTCTGGCAAAAGATGCTGAAGATACCCTGGACTGTGGGACAAACCTGCATCTCAATCGTCAAGGAAGTATAGGAGCCAGTCAGGCCAAGTGTTTTATGCGAGAGACGCATTCTAGGATATTTTAGACTTGTGACCAGAAGAAAAGTCCAAAATCATAAAAAAGAGATTCTCTATGGTAAGGCCCCTGGTAGAAGATGGAGAGGAAAATCTCTAACCAGGTAGTCTGACATTGTCAAAGCGTGGATGGGCTCTGTGGTAAGAGCTGCTTCATAGGTATGAGATCTTGATGGGTGACGCAATCTTGTAAATAAATGAGACCTACTGGTGATGACGTCAATTAGAAGGGGTGAAATGGGTAGAGGGTTTGCGATTTTGACTCTGAAAGAAGTTAGTTTCTCACGCAACTCTCTCACTCCTTCCCCATGGAAATAATGGGTTAAAATTTGAAATGTAAATTTAGTATGTGCTGAAGATGGACCTTTTAGGGATTATCGACTTTTTCAGTCCCCTTGTTCCTTTTTACAGCCCTCTATAGATAGATTGGTAAGATCTCTTCAGATGAGCAAAGGTCAGCATGGTCTGAATGGACGAATTTTTCAAACCCTAATTACAGTAGAAGGTTGGTTTTTGAATATGTCGCATTTCTGTCGATTTCCTATCAATTGGCAAAATACATTCACCAAAAATATATTCTTGTATAAGGATCCAAAAACACATTTTTTTCATACTCCTTTGCTCATCTTTTTATAGTATAGGGGCTAGCAAAAAGTTTGACCTCCCTCTGTAAAATATGAAGGAGTGGGGTTAGTCGTTTCTTCAGGGTCGCATTTGATAGCTGAGTTATGTTCAAAATTTCGTGTTGCTAAGAGATTCTACATTCTGCTCTTGTGTTATTGCCATGGAAATGGAGACATGTTTGAATGTTAGGGTCAAGCAGAGTGCAGTAAGAGTTTTTTTTAGCATCAGAAGGGGTTACTCTTAAAGTTATACATATACGTTTAAAAGGTGATTTTTGGTAAACAAACAATTGATATAAGCAATGTACAGCATTGGGTAGTATTAGCATCGAAAGCAGATCGAGGTTCGATGTGTATCACTGATAAATTTCAAGTTGGATGGCCAAAAACTTCAGTGACAGAGGCAAATAAAGATAAAGAGTTGATGTTATAATTCGAGAAAATTGGTGTACAACACAACAAGAAATTGCACAAATGTTGAATACATCTCAAAATAGAGTGAGCACTATTGTTCATGAACTTGGATTCAAAAAAGTATGTGCTCAATGGGTACTGCGAATGTTAATGGAGGAAACGAAAAAACATGAGGGTTGAGGATTTCTCCAGCGCTACTATATTAAAGGCGATGCGTTTCTTTTTACAATTGTGACTGGTGATGAGACTTAGGTCTATCACTATGACCCAGAAAATAAGCAGATAAGTATGGAATACTAGCATCCGTAATCGCCTTGTGTAAAAAAATTCAAAGTTGTCAAATCAGAGGGAAAGATGATGCTCACTGTTTTCTGGGATGCTACAGGCATTATTCATCATGAATACATGATCAAAGGTACAACTATAAATTTCAATTCTTACTGCAGTACCCTTCAGAAGTTGAAAAAATGAATTCGACGTATAAGGCAGCAATATATCCGATTTGTACTGCATCATGACAATGGGTGAAACGTCTGAAATTTGAATCAATGTGTTACCCTCATTACAGCCCAGATATTGCTTTATTAAATTTTTTTTTATTACCAAAATTGAAGGATGACCTCAAAAGGAAATCATTTTGAGTCTGACGATGATGTACAGTGGTTTATTCAGTTGTGGTTCTGACGCAGGACTCCAGAATTTTATCATGACACCTTTTTAAAATGGGTCAAACGGATGACTAAGTGTATCAAGAAGGGAGGAGACCACGTAGAAACATATAAAGATGTTGTGGCATATTTTTTTTCTCTTTTTCTCTTTCCTTCTATTTTTTGGCATTAATCTTTCGGTCTTCTTTCTTTTTTTTTTTTTTCATTCAAAATTATCTGTTCAATATCCATTGTTAAAAATTATCTCTTCCCCTACCAGCCCCTCCCTTATATAAATTCTCACTGACATTTATATTTCATTTCTGATCCTTCATTCATGCTATGCGAAGCCGTAAAGTTTATTTCGAAATATAGTTTTTTTTTAGTTCCGCTACGCGATTTTTTTTTATATATATACATTTTTTTTTACTTTGATGTGAGTGTCTAAACAGTTGGATCGTGAGGCCAGCTGGTCAGCTGCCCGGTAATGTCCACTAATACGTAAGTTATAAATTAAGATGTCAAATTTAGATATGGTCGCTTTGACGACCTAAAATTATAGATTCATAATTTTCTAAATTATCTTTTTCTATTGATTGAAGTATTTTTTCAAAATTCTAAATTTTCTCCTTCGTGTGATAAAATTCATTTTTTCATTTTTTTTTTAATTTCGAATATTTATTTTTTTTTAGAAATTTAAAATCATTTAAATTCGAGATGAATGGCTATGACCATTTCTCCTATTTCGGTATGTCAAAATTATTTTGTTTATTTGAAATAAAATAGAAATAAACCTACCGTGGCATGGCCATACAGTATCGTCGCTGTGTTGGTAA